>JAQFZG010004918.1:0-11029 GCA_034695465.1 Entomobrya nicoleti
ATGGCTAATCCAGCTGCCTTAAGATGTCATCGATGGACCCATTTCAGTGAAGAGGAGAAGAAGGATCCTGTGAATGAACATTGGATGCCTTTGAGAGTGAGGAAGCCGAATACTGAGAAGAAATTTGTTTGTGAAATTTGTGGAAAGGGGTTCAGGAGGAAATGCGCGTTGCAACTGCATGAGGATATACACAAGAGTGAGGAGGAAAGGGAAAAGGTTGTTTGTGAAAGATGTGGGAGAAGTGTGCTAGCGTATTATTATGAAATACACAAGGCAAAGCATTGTAAGCCGCCGAGGGATTTGAGATGTCATATTTGCGGGGGTGGAGTGAAGAATGTGAGGGAGTTGAATGAGCACTTGGTCAGGGTCCATCCAGAGGACAAGACGTATAAGTGTGATGTGTGTGGGAGTAAATTTAAGACAATGCCGTATTTGAGACATCATCGGGAGATTCATGAGGAGGGGGAGAAGTATTTGTGTAAATATTGTGGGAAGGGGTTCAAGCAGAGGAAGAATTGTGGGAGGCATGAGAACATTTGTCGGGGAGGAGGAGATGGAAGGAAGAGGGGACCGGGAAGACCGAAGACTAAAATGGAGATTGGGGGAGGAGGACGGGAGCTGGAGCGGCAGGAGGAGGCCAGTTCTAGTGATCAACAGCCAGTTGGAATCCGTAATAATTAATTAAATAATGAAATTAATTGTTTTTGTACTGACTAAATTAATAGAGTTTATCTGTATTTGACGTTTATAGTAAATTGTTACAAGATTTTTCTATTAATAGTTTAATTTTAATTTTTAAATCAATTATTTTCATCATAAGTCACCCTAATAATTTCCTGTGAAGCATCTGAACTAACAATTAAATGTCCTTTTAAATCAAATACAACATTAACCGGTCTTAATCTTCCACAACCTTTAATGCTAGGCTCGAAAATCACATCCAAGATTTCTCCGTTTGGCAGTTTTGTTTCCTTATTAAATGGAATCCTCACAACTTTGAATCCTTCATCATCAGGGCTCTTATTCCAGGACCCATGGAAAGCGACAAAAGCATCTCCTTTCATTTCACAAGGGAAAGCCCCTTCACTTGTATTGCAGACCTTGGCATCATAAAAGGTTATACCAAGTGGGGCATAATGAGCCGGAAGTACAAAAGTTGGTGGCCGATTCTAAAAAAATATATAGAATTTAAAATGCTATTTTTAAAACAGTAAAATATTTATTAAATTTCAGGTACTATTTTACAACTTACATTAGTTTTGTGTTTTTGCACCATGCATCAGTATGCATCCCATCATTCATGAAATCCGGCCATGCAAACTGTTCCCCAGGTTGATGCAACTAGTCCAACTGATCCACTCCACAGTCCAGCAATAAGGATAACCCTAATGTGTCCCAATTTCTTCCCCATATCTCTTTCTTCTCTTCTTCATCTCTTCCGCTGGATTTGATTATATTGCCCCCTAAATCCTCCCTGTAGAAATTATCTGCCCCATTTTGTACCCCCCAAAAGAACGCCATCAAGATCCCAAGCAAGTCTCACTTTGTTTCGAAGTCCATTTGCGAAAACTTCACCAGTTTCGAAATCAATGCCATAATTTGGAATATTCAACACATTAAATCTTCTTATTCGGCACCTAGCCGAATTAGGATCCAAATTAGCCCCTGCCCTGATCCAATACTAAGATAGAGTAGACCAGCTGTGGGATCAAATATTGGTGTTCTTGTTTCATGGTCACCTTGTAAAGGCATGTTTCTAATGACTACTGGTTCTGAAGTGGTAACAGCTTCACGCTGAACTGGAACGTAGGGCCATTTAAACAATTTGAGGGGCTACTGACATATAAGTAGCCCCTCAAACTTTAAAGTAATTTATCCCATGATTTAAGCCTAAGGCGGCGTTGTCGACGATAGATGTCACCGGCGGGGTCTATAATGAAACCTCGGGGGACTTACATGGTATAAATACGTTCCTCTTTGTAATTTGCTGTTGTATTAAAATTAGATTGACTGGAAACTGGGGTTGTGAATATGGAAAAGGCTATAATTACTTCATTAATTAGATTCAATTGATTGATGTCATATTTAAGATATGACGTGTAAAGAATGGAAAATAAAATTTGTATTCGTTAAATGCTATGAATGTCGTTTTATATAAAAATTACATTTAATATGAATTAAAGTTGATTGGTTGATTTAACAATTTTGGTTGGTTATGAATGATAACGTTAATATTATTTTCCAGTTTGCGGTTACAAAACTGAAACTGTAGATTTTTCATTTGAACTGAAGTGAAGTATTAAGTATTCAGCGCTGTGGCAGACATGAAATAAATGCGATTAAGTGACTTTAGCATGTTTTTAAGATTAAACACGATTTCTTCAATTAAATAGAACGACGAATGATAATGATGCCCTACAAAATCTTTACGTTGGTTTGACAGTAAATGGGGTTGCTATTTTTTCTGAAAAAACCTCAACCTACTTACTTTGGTTTTCTATAGTTTAATTGTTATTGTTCTTTCCTTAAAAATTTAGATTTCGCTAAAATACGTAATTGTAAAACATGAGCTATTAATTTTTTAATGTGGAAGAAGTATGTGTCGGAAGTTAATTATAAAATTAAAATCGCTAAACCGGTTGGAATTTTTTAAATATCATTTGTGTCAAAGGTTTCAAGCATACAAGGAGGATCTAGGGAAAGTATTAGTGAATAAGAAGATGCAAGTTCATTATAGTATATTTATCAAATCACAGTTTGGAATTGGAAATCATGACTTATAAAATATATCCAGTAAAATACGATATCGAGTTAATGAAGTATTATTAAAATGTTAATCCAAAGAAATTTATCGTAGTTTTAAAACAATATTTAAATAAAATTTAGCGAAAAATATTTCTTTGTCTTATTTGTTATCAAGTTGCATCATCTCAATGTTTGATGTCGTATCAGGATTGACGTCAGCCACAGCCACTACTGCATAACATCCTTTCTTTCGGTGGTTCACAATTATAAGACCGATAAGCGCCAGTACAGAAATTATTATAATTCCTGTGACTACTCCTACTATTAACAATTTAACCGTTTGCTTCCACCATGGTAAACATTCTTCACAATCAAATGTTCTAGGAATATCTGGCATATTTTCGAGAACAATCTCTTCAAACTCGAACAATGCTTGGTTCCAAGGCTTGACCAATACTCTTAAAGATTTGTCTGCTGAAGAGAAATTTCCCATATCTCCGCTCGTTATACTACTGTCATTCAATACCAAGTTCAACCCAGGTACACGAACTGTAACCCCGGAAATAACCTTTACATTTTCCATCAATTCATTACTTTCCCAGAAATCATTGATGATAACGGCTTTAATGGCTGTTAAATTCGAGCTTACTGCGTTTGTCATGTACAAATCAGAACCGTTACGAACCACTTGAAATGTTCCTTGCTCTTCATTGCTCGATTCTAACTGAATGTCTTGTCCATCTTCAAGGTCTTCCGTGGAAATGCTATATATGCTTACATCTCCTGGGATTATTAAGGGACGTGGACTAATAGCCCAACTTACTTTCAAAGACCGCTTATTCCTCACTTTTAAGTTTTCAGTGGTAGTTTCTTCATCTAATTGTAAGTTTTCAGTGGTAGTTTCTTCATCTAATTGTAAGTTTTCAGTGGTAGTTTCTTCATCTAATTGTAAGTTTTCAGTGGTAGTTTCTTCATCTGATTGCAAGTTTTCAGTGGTAGTTTCTTCAGCCAATTGTAAGCTTGCATCGTCTTCATCAGATACAAAGTCCATCACTGCCCCACTTAAAATCAATTGTATTCTTTTGGCAACCCAAGGAAATACTCCATTTACAACGATAACCTTCCCTGGAAAGTACTTCTCGTATCCTTGCATAAAAATGATTAGATTATTCCCGTTCGTGGTTGTCTGAGGAACGAATTTTGTTCCAGATTTATTTCTTATTGGGACCACAATATCAGTCAAATCAATAGTTTGCTTCTTATTTCCATCCCAGTCAATATAAGAATCCTCATCAAAACCAGTGTAAATGTACACGTCTTTATCCAAAGATAAAATATCGTAAATGGTATCATTAGCCCCACCCCCAGCCAAATGACCTATTTTATCCGGCACGTTTTCGAGCACATTTCGATCATCATTCGTTCCGGAATGCCCGATGTAATAGAAACTCGCCAGACTTTGAATTATTATCGTAATTTCTAGATCCGTTGCAGTTTCTTGGAGGTCAGGTATCGACTCCTGAGTAATTTCATTTGAAGTATTACCTAACGTCGCCCACAGGGATCCGTCTCGAGCCACTTGAATACTGTATCCATCATCTGTTAAAAAACTGGGCTGTGAGTAAAACTGCTCCCAAATATATAAAGGTGAAATCATCTTATGAGAAATTTCAACTCCGTCAATTAAATAATATAAACGTTTTTCTGTCACATTGAAACCAATCTTTTCAAGAATGTTTAGCTCAAACGGTAAATAATATATATGATCAACGCTTAAAATTTCCGATAAGGGACCCTCAGGGTCGAAAGACATTGGACGGGCAAAACGATAATGTATTGTTCTGTTAGAAAATGATAGATTTGTTTCATACAATGTATTGTTAAAGTCAGCGGTGGTGTCATCATCATCATCGTCCAATTCATAACTATCGTTTTCGTCAATTATGGGAAATGTTGTTGTTATCTCCTGCTTTATCGATGTTGTATTCTTGTCATCATGGCCAATTTTCTGGAATATCACTCGAGTGTAATATTCTACACCAATAATGAGATCTGATTGACACCCCGCTTGCGTAATCATTACTGCATCCAATTTGGAGACTTGGGTAGTACTGCATGTGACGTCTGCACTTATTCCTTCACTTCCATGCAATTCGTGAATATTTTTAAGCTGTGAAATGACGATTTCACCCTTGTCGGTGGTTACCTTCCCTTTGTTGATGTCCAAGTCAAAGTGCAGTTTTCTTCCAGTGGGATTTGTGGGGAAGAAAATATAATTCGTGCAGTTATTTTTCTGACAGTTGCCTCCATCTAGTACCTCTAAACCTGTTTCTAAGTTGAATATCCAAATTTGATTTGCGCTGCATCTCAATCCATCAGAACATCCATGAACACCACCAGAAGAGTGATTGGAAAATGTAATATTTATAAGAAATCTATTAACGTCGACAGGCAGTCCATGAACAATTTCCTCATCTTTGAGTCCTTCCACCAAAACCGTTGCCATAGTTACTCCATCCGTGCTAACTCGGATATCAGATGAAACTGAGCTTCCAGCTGGACTGAACTCGAATATGGGGTTTACGTATTCCGACGATAATGGTGGTCCCCATAATTTGAATACATGCACAGTATCATTTTCGCCTTTAGAAATTTTTAACCCCAATTCTTGTGTGGTTTCATTAAATGCAACTGCCTTGATTACGTCCCAAGGATGGAATAAAAATTTAAGCAAATGTTTGTTGTGTTGGGTTGACTGAATCTCTAAAGAGCTAGTTGATAAATTGGATATATAATAAACAAACTCGCCTTTCTTCGCATTGTTTAATACGGTTGTATATTCTGGTACAATTGTAAGTAAATTGTAATCGCAGTCCTGATCTAGAATTCTAATCAAGTCATTTTCGTTTCCCTCCGACCGACCACCTTGTCCATTAAGACTTCTTGTATTGCAATTTGCATGTAAAATATCTGGTGCTCCTGGTCGTCCAACAACATTTTGAATGGAATCTATTATTCCCATTTTCCCATGAACCGGATTCAGATAACCGAATTCCTTTTTTAGTAAATTTACCACAAAAGTGGCATTACTTGTGTGTGAATTCTCTCCGCATTCCAGAATTAGCGTATTGTCATTCTCTCCGCCGACAATTGAGTGTTGTCCCGAATGCTCGGACGTTTTCACTTGGAGTAAAAATTCGTCACTTAAGTTTCCCCCGGAAACGCTCCAAGGTTTTTGTGTAGTAGCTAGTATAAAAATATTTCGAATATTGGAAAACCCTTGAGCAACTGACTCGTTTTTGGCTTGCCTAAGGTCGTAAATAAGTTTTGGTGTTCCAGATTGTCTTTCAAATATAAGAACACCAGGTATTTGGTCAGACTCGGGATCGAATATCTGAATATATGGCGATTGTAAGTACTGTTCGTCCATAAGATGCTTGTCAATTTTCAATGTAAATTTAATCCAGTCTTCTGTCCCGTTGTCCTTTAAATGTACGACAATTTGGTGATCGTTAGACTTTGCATTTATCACTGCCCAGTTTTTAGAGGATGTTGGAATGACTACAAATGTATTTCCAATCTCATTTGACTTTGTTTCCAATTCAAGTTGCAATCCATCGTTTCCATTTGCAATTATTTGTACAGTATCGTTCTCATTCCTGTTTCTCTCTTCCAACACAACATGAACGGTTCCCTCAACTAAAATTCTAAGATTTCGATTGTCGCAATGCATTTTTGGAATCGTTATCAGGTCAGATGTGTCTTCAGATCCCCCTTTAGATGCAACTACTAAAGTGTTGCAAAAGGTTTTAATAGCCACTGGTACTCCAGAAACCCCGTAAATATTTTCGATGCTTCTGATATTATCGGATCCTAAATCTATAGTTACAGTCTTTGAAAAATCTTGACTAAATTTTAGTGTATCAACGCCGCCTTTGCCATCGATAAATCCAAACTGATCCGTATGAAGAATAAACTCATCGTTTAAATCTCCACCTATGACATGCCATAAGGGTCCTGTTATTTCGAAAATGTTTTCTGTAACGTTGCATCCCGTCCTTGTAGAAAAATTGTTCCCTTTCAAGTCAGGAAGATTATGAAAAAACAATGTTGGGAATTCCTCCTTCATTGACAAAAAAAGAACAGAATCCGTGTAACTTGCAGTATTTTCTGTGAAACGTAATGAAATGTCATCCAAACCATGCGCCATTGATAAGTTAAACTCCATTTTGTTTACCGGTGAAGTCATCAACTCAACTTTTAGTCGATCATTGGTTTTGGTGGTAACTACATTTGTTAACTGACTAGACGTTGTGTTGATGAAAAACAGACCTAGCTTTAATTTGTCCTGCTGGTAAACTTCTAGCTCAACATAAGATTGCGCCCATAACCCGTCAAAAACTAATGTAACAATCCCAATCGTATTTATAAACATTTTTGTGTACGATGACCCAAATACTGTAACATTGTGCTTGCAATTTAAATCCATTGGAATCAAAATTTCGTCAAATTTAGTGCTCGAACCACCATTACCGGAAACTCGTGTTGTCCTGCAAGATACCACAAATGTTTCAGGTTGGTTTTTTCGTCCATTAGCATTTTCTATTCCATTAAACTGCAAATCCAAATTGTTATTCTCACTGGACAATTTTCCCTTGCTGAAATCTACTGTGATTCTATTATTGATTGCACTGGAATCCCCAAGTGAGATGCTATCGTCCCCATTATTTCCATAAAAATATCCTCTAAGAGACTTCGTGCAGTTTGAATCAAATATAAAGTCGTCCGTTCCACCGCCTCCGTCAAATTTTTTAACACCATAGCCACCCATTAAAAACATACTGGGAGTAGTATCTCCGCCCAAATAAACTTCGTCATCACCGTCTTCTAACGCAAAAAGCATAGCTTGTCCTTTTTGTCTGCGGTTGGATGGTTGTAAGAGCCCAATAGCGTTGACACAAAGAAAGTCTTCTCTGTGATTTTCTTGATGTACTTTGTAGTCAATGTATGACTTGCTACCAGGTTTACATTTAAATTCTGCATTTTCAACATCTTTTGGTACAGATCGCTCCCAGTAAACCTGTTGCTTTTTTCTGAAATCTACCACAGAGTTCTTGCGGGGTTCTCCAAACAAAGTATTTGACTTCCCGTTACATTTGCACCTCTTTTCATTATAACCATGCTCATGAGGTGTCCAATAATTATCGCATATTTCTTTATTTTTTCCACAAGGTTTCCTCCAGTCACAACCACTTCCAACTGTGAATTCACTTTCCCATCTTGTGCAGCCCCATAAATTTTTCAATGCGCAATATTGGTTTGTTAAGGTGCAGCTGCCTTCATAGAAGAGTGTGCGAGAAGGGACTACTATTCCCAGAATTTCAATGTTGTTCCTTCATCATTGGAAAAAAAATCGATTTTACAAACGTTTAATCAAATTCTTATACAAAAAATAAGGCATTTAAAAAAACTTACTTTAATATTTCCAAACTAAGTTGTACAGCAATATCGTTCGCCTTTTTCTCATCTACTAAGCTATCGACATAGTCTGGTTTGCGGGTACTAAACCAGTCAAAGAAGCGGCTCTGGAAGACTTGTTCTTTTTCATATTCGAGTAAAGGAACTTCAGCATTAAGTCGATCAACCTCATTTTGCGCTTGGAAAAGGGCAATCGCTAATTGAGTAACAAGACTTATAATGATTCCAATAGCAGCAACAAAAGGGGCTGCTGGTGGGAATGCAATTGACACGACTGTAACTACTGCTGTCACTGTAATATCAATTGCATCACCCACAATATCAGCGATAGCGGCACTTCTTCCAAATTTATCTGTGGCATTTAAAAGTCTACCTACAGATTTCGTCATTGACCAAGCGGAAAGTCCAACGTCAGCCACGATCCCTATTGGTCCTGCCACTTCGCCAATTATCTTTGCCACCTCTCCAACTTTACTTGCTCTGTTCATTGCTTTTGCGAGTTTTGAAATTTTTCCAATATCGCCTGCTTTCAATGCTTTCCTAAATTGTTTAAATGTGTGCTTGCTGTACTTGGTTCCAGTTGTTATTACTGCATTAGTTAGAGTATTAAATGCCAGCGTGGTGCCAGCAATGGCAAGCGAAGTGGTGTCGTTGTGTTTTATTCCGTTCACAATCGTTTTTGCAGTAAAGAAAAAGCCGAGATAATTGCTAGCCGTAGAAATCCCATGTGCCACTGATGCAGCTGCTTTATAGTTTGCTGATATGTATCTAGCAGCTTTATTGTGACTAATTTTATATTTACGGTGGATTTTCTTCAATTTCTGAGCCGTACCTTTAATAAAATTGTCGCTTACTGACTTCGATCCACTTGATTTAGGAAACTTAAGAACGTCATCAATTGCATTAACTGCTTTTACGTGTGACTTTGTTTGTTCAAGTTGAAGTAAATTATTAAACTTTTTCATTTCATCGCTATGTTCGAAATGTATTTTGTCTTTGTGTGTGAGAGCCACATCTGCAAGAATTTTTTTCCCGTATTCGTCAGCCGTTTTGTATGCATCTAAAAACTCTTTTGGAGAGATAGAATTCACGTCACCGTTTGGTTTTATGGTTATTGCGCAACTACTACCACCTAATGGAGATGACCGTCTTTTTCTGATATTTGTGCATTTTTGGAGTGCAATTTTTTGTAGTTCTATAAAGTCCGGATGGTTTTCGTTAAGAAGTACTGGGCCTTTATTAAGGTTCTTGGAATGCTTTATTTGTAGACCTTTAATAATATCGTTTATGCCATCTTGGATATTTTTCAGAAGTTCAGTAGTATATCTGGTTATTTCGACTTCTTTGTCTTCTTTGTTGGTAGTAATACCATTTTGATGTGGCTTGTCCAGGTGGGTTACGTATTTTTTGGTACTATCAAGACCAATTTCAACACGTCCTATCAACTTTGTAGCTTTAAACACCAGATTATTTTCGAGAAAGTCAGTCGTAATTTGAGTCATGGTATATCTTTCATTTGTAAGGTATACATCTGCAATATTGTTTTCCCGAATTTTCGTAATTTTACCTTGCTGAATTTCATTTTGTATTTGTGAAATATGTGTGTCCACAATAGTAATTTTAGTTTTGAAATTTTGGTTGGCTATTTGTTTGTAATCCGGTAAAATGTTTCCTTTGTACATCTTCTGATGCAATTTTATAAAATATGTCCGTGTAAATTCGGGATTATCTTTAAAATAATTGAAGCTATTTTTGTTATCGTACTTCGCTGTATTCCATAAGTGTTTTGCCACAAATTTGTCTAGCTTCGAGCCAATAAGCTGTGTATTATACTTAACCTTGGAGGAAAAAATTGCAGAACTAGAACGCTTAAATCTTATTAATGAAATATTCGTTTCATGTTCCGAAACACAGCCCAAAGGCAAACTTGTCACAAAAATTAATATCAAATAGAACAAAAACATGTTGATCTTCTTAAAAACACAAAGGTATGGTGTTTAGATCCTGTTGGATTGTCTGGACATTTGTTTCTTCACAATACTAAAAAGGCAAAATATGAATCTTATTAGGATAATATTCTGGACAGGTTAATTTAGTTTTCGAGACAATCGGAAACATTATTTACTTCCGGAAGCGATGAAATTGCATAAGAGGAAGTTAATGAGATTGTAATCGTGTCTGTCTCTCTGTCTGTCTGGAGATACGATTTCTTAAAAACGACTTGAACATGACACCAAAATTGGTACACATACACTATAGGTCAAGACCTTCCTTGGGATTGGTTTTCAGACCCCAATGACCCCCCTGACCCGTGATATAATGGTTACAAGGACACATGCATTTTAAATAGCGTTTTGTATTGTCGATTTTTATACAGAATCAAAAGCTCATCACAATGGCATCATTTTCAGACGTCACTATCGCCCCTGACCCAATAAATGGGGTATTAAGGTCACACGCATTTTGAACATATACTTACATATACATTTAAATACGTGTATGATACGTACCTATACATACATATCCATACAAGTAAGTATGTATACATACATATTTATATGAATAATATAATATACTTTCTACGAATACACGTAAAAATTTGTACAAATACATCTTGTATCATATGCTGCTCTCGGAAGTTATATCTCAGAATTTTAGATTCTTCTCGTTTAACTTAAGGGCAAAGTGAAAATTTACTAAGCAGTAGTTCCCTCTTTCGTTTTGCCTTGTTACTACCAATTCAAGTCCAGCTTCGACTCGCGCGTCTACGCTCGGTGCACGATGGTTCAATGTTATTTTGTAATGG
>JAQFZG010004919.1:0-11029 GCA_034695465.1 Entomobrya nicoleti
TTGCGTACAGGCACCACATCTCTCTAGCATCCGTTACATAGCATAACGAGAAGGCAAAGGGAGACACATCTTTATACTCATCTAGACGAAAGGTCGTTGCAGGTCAAAGTAATGTCTTTGAAAGAAAGTTTCTCCTTTTTACGATCGAGGAAAGCTAGATTAAGCTGACAATTAGCTCATCCTTGTCTGTATCACTTGGACTACCATATATTTTGGCTTCCTATCTCTCTGTTCTTCTAAGATGACATGACATGTATGCAAGGTTGCTATACTTGGTCAATTTAGGATTCGATATGTCTTCCATCATAATTATTTGATACTTATCAATTGTGCATTCAAAGCATCACAAGAGCTATATTGCCAGCCGATTGTTATTAAAAAAAAGATAATTATGATCTGAAAACCAACTTTTTTTTATCCTGGCCAGTTCATATTCATCAATTCCAATTCCCTGGCAAACAGTCAATAGTGTTTTGGAAACATAGCCATTTCTAGAAGAGAATTATGCAATCATACTTGACGATGAAATATAAAGCTAGGAAAAGAGATTTCCACATGGTATCCGCTCCCCACCGCTATAAAGATGTCGATCACTAAAAGTCACTCAGTTGCACACAGCAGGCGAGCAGCAAGACAGGAGAAGGGTGTAGAAATCAATAGTGAACTGGAATACCGGTGATGGAGGAACCAGCATATCAAAAATGCATTAACGGCCAGAACGATGTAAATCTATCAGAGTGTTTGGCTATCTCCACACACGATTTCTTGACTATTTTTTTTGTACAAAAACTACACAATTTCATGCTTAGATTTCTATTACCTGGAGTTGTACCAACCACTTTTTACCTAGCCATCATAGTATAACCGATGATTTAGTGTGATAAGATGAATATTGCATAGGATATAGTTGTCGTGCGTTTTCTGTAAGGGTACAATATGCAGCACATATTCGGAAGGAGAAATAGTTAGGTTAGAGAGAAGCTTGTGGTATTGGTGTGAATAAAAAAAGGAAACATGAGTACGATGGTGAAAGTAATGCTGAGAGGGAATACGATATGAAGAAACAGTGGAAATGATCGTATAAAAAAATCTGCTGCGCGATTTGTAGAAGAAGCGAAAGCTGATACTTGATACAAATGGAAGCAAAGGCTGAGTACAAGTGGAAGTCATTTTCTACTGGAAAATCTATCTGTGATGATCCATTATATGGTATGATGATCATCCTATAATTCCCATAAGCTGAAATCAAGTGGTACGTATGGCATCATGATATGCTATATTCGCTGTCGGGAGGACTTGTGTGTGTACCTTTTCGCTGCTCTCACTACTTTTCTTTCTCTTGGCTTTGCCGTGTGGATGAGAAAGGTTAGATATTAGCTTGGTCGGTATATGATAGTAGGTTCGGTTGAAACATGAATTTTTTAAGGGACGATCTTTAGATTATGTTTACATGGTGTACCTTTGGAAGGATTTGTGGTGGGTGCTGGTAACAGTATAAACGGTCATGGTGAAAGTAAGCAAGTGGGTGTATTTACTTTCTCGGACGATGGAGCAACTGAACTGATGAACAGCTTGAAGCTCGCATATTATTTTAGAAAAGCGGTTCTACAACTATTATTTGGTAATTTAAAAATATATATACATATATTTTTAGCACTTTAACTAATGTATTTAGTTGGGAGGTTAGAGCCTTTTATTAAATTTGAACTAAATCATATAATAAACATTAAGTAGAAATAAAGAAATCTCTGGGGTTCAACAGCAAAAAAAAAAGATTTTCTGTATGAAAGTTTCAAGAGTTTGCACTTTATCTAAATAATAAACATACTATATCATTTTGTACATATGATCGCTCTCTTGATGATACCTTTGTTTTTAGGGAGCAATGATATGGCTTCAAGACTCAATATGCAGGAGCAGATTCCAGCTCAAGTGAAGTGGTTATTATTGCACTTTGTTTAATATCCGTATGTATTGTACTATGCTCTCCTCTCCTTCAGACCAGTTCCCTTTTCCCCGTTGAACATTAGAAGAATGCTTTGTTGGTGAAAGTTTTCTATTTTTAGAAGATTTTAATATTCCAGTGACGTGTACATGAATACTCGTGAGTAATGGTTTTGGGTTATTGTGTCTGTTACCAACTACACATTATACAATAACGAAATAATTATAATTATTACTCAGACAGAAAATGGATGTCATTATTTAGTGTATTATGTACATACATACATTTATAAGTTAAGCTTATTATGAATTAGTTCTGAAGTCCTAGCAGCTCGTTCTCAAAATCTTGTTAATTTCAGAGAAAATACGTCTAGTAACTCATCCCATTAGATCTCAGATCTCTCTTTTTTTTTGCTTTTCCATAACAATATTTCTTTTAGTTTGTTTAATTCTGCCTTCATCATGTCACTTACAAAACCAACGTCATTATTATTTTTATATGAATGAGTATAGAGTAGAGTACATTCTACATTCATTTCATATTCTTGTCTTTATATCCGGTATACATTTTTTTATCTCGTGTCTGCTGGTGAAGAGTCTCTCAAGCTTCTTTTTACCCAATTCACAAAATTATTGAATAGAGAAGAATTATTTACGTACATTTTTTTTCTGGAATAGTAGCAGCTCAGCAATGGAAAGTGGCAATGCTACTAATCGTAAGCTAATCTCCATCTTATATTATCTCATCACTATCACCATCCTCATTCTCTTCAAATTGCTTACGCTCTGCCTATTCCTCTAATCCAATTCAACTACCAACAATCCTTTCTGCTACAACTGGTGAAAACATATTAATATTAGTAACTACGTAAATGAAACGACGACGATATGCTTTCCTTTAGTGCTCACTCTTCCTTTCTCTAACTTCCTCTTTCACTCTACGCGAGTTTTCTCCATTCGCAATCAAGACGTTCTTAAAGTATGGACTTTTTATGTGCAGAGATCGTAGTCTTGTATCTTTTCGTCCTCGACAGACACACAACACAATCCAATATCCGTGACTCTTTTCATTCACAGTAACAACTTGCGTGATAACGACACACGGCTACATACTACATACATCAAGCAAGACTTGTAGACGCACTATGTATTCCGATAACACAAACAATATATATGCATGAATGAATGAATGAAAGAGAAGTATATATTTCACAACAATAATATGTGCATATATATATTGTATACAGTATATGGAACCTGTACTGCTAAAACTGACAACCATAATAGAGTGATATGTAATGCGACTTGTATATATGCATTTTTTCTCCACACACATATTATACTTGCATGTATGACAGTAGGTTACGCAACAGTATGGTCTAAAGGATTGATGATGACTAGAAACGAAGGAAAGCATTCGCTCACAACAATATACATACTTACATAACATACATACATACAATATTGAACCATGGAAATGGAAGGACGACAGACCGGGTATCCGGAGCAGCAAAACATAAGACTGGACAATTTTAGAGTGTGTATATATTCTGGTGTTTGTAAGAAAAAGGATGAAGGAACACTATTCATTGTTTTCAACAAGCTCCTCTTCTTGCAACGATGCAGTATGAGTAATATGGAGGAATAGTGAATTATGGCATTGCATTGGCATCATCGCACCCCATATATATGCACTCTCTGCTCTGGAGATGATGAGCGATATGGACATTTATGGACAAACATACCTATTAACGCAACAATATTGTTCCTTTTTTACACAAGAACCCCCGTAACGTAACGATCCATCTTTTTACACTTGTATATTTTCTGCCTTCTTCTTCCTGCTGCTGTTGTAGAGAAATTTCCTCGGAATCTAAAGTATTGTTTTTTTATACAGGACTCGACTGCTAATCCATGACACGTCGGTTTTATGATGCTTTTATGGAATGTGTGCGTAGTGCATTTTATGTGTGCAGTGTCATGTCAGTGTGCACAATAATAATATCGCACATAAAATGACACAAAATGGGTTTAACGACGTATGTTCCATTTCCCCCCTTTTATGCTCATTTCATTCCATTAATTATGTTTACCTATATCCTTTGACAAGGAAATGTCAAATATAGCAATGTTATTTTTACATTTATTTCAGCAATAGTCAAAATTGATAAATAATATCACACACTTCATCGTAGTCTTCTCCTTTTTTTTAAACACACACAATCAGATCAGTCTGAAAGCTGAAAAGTAGCGAAACTACATTTATGTTACAGTGTGCATTTTTGGATTGGATAGGGATTACACATTCTTTTATAGCATACCCACCACACCGACTACCGACACGGACAGTTCTTTGGATTTGGGAGAAAAAAGAAAGTAGCGGAGAAACGAGCATAGTATTATAACTAAATATTACGTCGCTTTTTTATATATCATGTTTACAATATTGTGTGGCAGCAACACGAAGAAAATGTTACATTTTCGCTGGGAGTAGAGGGGAAAAAAATGACAGATGAGAACAAGAAAATACATTGGAGCAAGCAACAAACAACATGCTTCTCTTCTCCTAGACTACAAACTACGACATACATAAAATGGATGTGATATTATTATCCTTCCTATCTCTAAAACATATAAAATAGTGTTTCATGTCCCATTCACCACGGAAGAATTAAAGAGTTTTTCACAAGTTTTACTTGTAGCAGTGGTGGTGGTGGTGGTAGTGGCGGAGAAAAAAGGGATGCTGTGGAGAGAGAATGAGTGTGGAATCCTGCCTGATATTTTTTCTGCTGTTGCTGTCGCTCTTGTAGTAATACTAGCAGAGTGGAGGTAGTAAAATGGTAATAGAGTAACAACAGTAGTAAAAACCTACGCTATCTTATCCGTGTGTGTGTAGTGTGTGTATTATTGTGTGTGTGTTTGTAAGTTGTGTCGTCGTGTGGAACATACGTATATCCAAAAAATAAAAGTATACAGATGGATATATTACTATTATATGCATAGGTACAAAATATTTGTACAATTTAAAAAAATATGTGTATATATATTTGTTTTTATAGCAATATTGTTCTAACTCTCTAGCTCTTTTTTTTGGAGCTTGACTTGGTCGTGGAGAGTGGAGATGTGAAAAGGACGAGAGAGAATCTTGTGTGTTGTTGATGATGAGGATCCGCAATAACTGCGGCTGCAGTCTTGGTTGCTAGTAAACTCTTCTCTCAGCGTTAACACAGGAAGCACAACGGCACGGAGATTTTTTTCTGTGAGGAGACACAGACACTCACAGAGATAGAATCGTAGTGAGAGAGAGAGGGAGAGAGAGAAGACTCATAAAGACTTGTTTTAAATGTTAGGTACAAAAGGATAAATAGTTACACTACATGACTATTTAAAAGGTGTTTTTACGAAATTACCAATCATCACTGTATCGATATATATCGATTTAAGTGGTTTCAGTGATATTAATTAAAGTTAATGGGGAAAAAAGTCACAATACTAAATTTTATTACTCAAAACGAGTCATTCTTTTTGACTGATTCATTTCAAGATATATATAATATTATACCGGGCAAGGGTTAAAACTTAATGGCTTCATTATATTAAGCTAGCAACAAATGACAATATTTTTGCTAATGTGACTTTAATGCAATAAAAAAAAAGAATTAAAGGTAGATATATATATGCATGCTCAGTGAATGTATACATTAGTACAATACTTGTTCTCATGTTCTTGTAAACTTGCTACATAAAGTTGCATTTTCCCAAAGTGTGTGCGTTTTTGTGTATATCGTCTTGTATGCTACAGGAAATCTTTTGTCATTAGCATATGAATAGAGGACAAATTACATAGATCATCTGCCTCCTCCTCAACAAAAAATATAATCTCTCCCATTTTTTTTCTTACTCACTCACGATTGTTTCATCAACTTTGGCAGCAGTCGTTGTCGTGTCTTCCTCATAAAATCATAACGAGGAACAAAAAAAATCTGTGTACATACACATTATACATAAAAAATACCATCGAGTTCTAGATTAGACGCAATATTTTTTTTTGTAAGTGTGAAAAGTTCAGAGTGGTGACACGCTTAAAAAAGTATAGAACCATGTAATTACATATGTAAGTTATATTACCGGATATATGTAATAATGTGCAAAGAGAGAACATTTGAGCCATTACCAATGAACCACATCGGAATTATGTGTTGATGTTGACGTAAAAAAATAGACACGTTGAATCACATAAAAAATCAGCATCACATCAAATCATCAGCAGTCGTCATCATAACCTTACGAGAGAAAGTCGTCGGTCGGTACCAGTATGATAATGATAATAGTAAGAAAAGTATAATGTGACGGTGTACACATGTATGTTCGTGTGCATTATAGTTCCCTTCTACAAGTATATATTCACAGTGACTAGCTGTCCTGTCGACTTCAATAAAGAGCATTTAAGTAAAAAACAGAACACCTGTATTAAGTGTTGCAGGTTTTGTGCGAGGTCAGTGATTTTGTATCTTGTCAGACAACTTCGTCATCATCATCATTGTTATCATCGTGAAAAAAGTGACACTAGAACATAGTGAAATGGTGTACCAAAGCGAAAGACGAGAAGATTGAGAGTGAGAGAGAGAGAAGACCGCAGTAGCAGTAAAGATGATAATGAAAAGATAACATACTTTTGTCTTGTGTTCCACGTGTTATCCAAGTTATTATCAGTATATACAATAAATTCTTGATATAAGCTTCCAGTGTTGTGAACATAAGAAAAAAAAAAAAAAATTATAAAAGAATACACTTGACACTTGCGAAATACATTATAATTTAAGATAGTTTGGATTTTTTCTTGGAAACAACGTATGTAATTTTTTTAACGTATAAGATCATCTCTACGTTCCAACGGTTAACTATGCGTCGCACTGTGGGGCGCGAGTTTTAATTGACCCGGACCACATTGTAAGTTAACAGTATTTAATATTTTGTATTTCAGAATAATTAATATTTTCTTATTTCTTATATTGTTGATTTACTCTACTCAAAATTGCATACATACTTAACTTACCATTACTTTTATTTCTACTTACTCATTTTACATTTTATTTTTTCTCCAGGCGCTGCATTAAATTTCATAAATCATGATGCTAAATAAATTTTATTGCGCGTGTGTGACTCTACGAATAAAAGCCATTTTTGAGTTGGTGTACTCACTAAAGCCATCTTTACTTTCAGCGGAAAACATGACAACTACCTCTAGTCTATGCATGCCCGTAATAATTGTACTCAATCGTAACGCATTCAAAAAAGCAAGAGAAAAAGGAAGCAGCAATTTTACATTGAAACTTTATGGCTATCATTTGTCCGTATTTTAAATTGGTTTTTGAAACTAACATAATATTAAATATTACAACCCATTTTATATTGCATTTTACTGTTGATTTTATGAAATTTCGGGTTACAAGTTGCAACACTTAACTAATACTAAAAAAGGCATAATAAATACTTGAATAACTTGAAAGATAGACGGAAAGACAAAAAAGCATGACTAACAATAAGTAAAAACTTTAGGGCGTCTTGATTCCCAGAGCGACAATTGAGGGACTGACTTGAAAACAATTTGCGACATTGCGATCATGAATGTGTTTTATTTTTAATCTGTAGTCGGTCGGTACATGTATTTGTGAGTATGTATTTGTACATGAGCTTTTGGTGTTGTTAATCAGTGTTTGCAGTGTGACCTTGTAACCACGTCTTCAGAGCACACAAAGTCAAGTCAACTTCGTGTGTTTCATTATCAGCCCACAATTTGCATGTAAGTTTTTGGATTCATTATTACATTACATTGTTGCTACTAGCGTGTATGGAATAGGATATGAATATGTACATAATTCGACCTGGCAGTTTTGGCACACACTTTTGGGTGTACAATATGTAGAATTTGTTTCCTAAATGCAAAGCTTGAAGATGATTATCATCAATTATTGCTAGAGGTAGAAACAGTGCCCAAGTTTCAATTCGATTAAGAAAATATATCAAGACCAGACATGCATGACGTCGACGTCTTGTGTACAGCACAAACACGCAATAATAGATTGTAACGTAAATCGACTAACACGTTGTTTATTGCATTGTTTAAAGGAAACTGCAAGTTAGCTAAAACAGATGAATGTTTAAAGTTAAAAGATGCATGTCATGTATTATCGTAAGTTATACTCTACTAGTAAATAGTAATTAAGAAAGTAAGAAGTCCCCGTGTACGGTTTGTGTTGCCTGATGTAGCATGGAAGTATCACCGTACCGAATATCGTTTTAATGTTTGCGAAAAGATGACCCTTGAAATGTTTATTATTTAAGTACTATCAATTAACAGTTCGCTAGCTTTTATAAGCGGGGTAATTTGATGAGGCACCTAAATATATTTATGGTATAAACCTGGATAAACTTTGTGTTTATTTTCTTGTGATCTTTCATGATTAATACAATTATTGCACTGTACTTGTATATATGTTGTATGGCTGTAGTGTGTCTTTTGAACAAAAGTTATAGTGACATTTTGAGCAAAACTATGGCTTGGTGCAAGGATCTCATTCATCAAATATTATAATATTATGTAATATTTTAAACATAATTTGCCTATTTTTTCCTGGAATTAAATAATTTTAACCATAGCAGTAAGTGTAGCACGGGATTATATGGGGCAGAATGAAACAAACATGATTCAGTGCAGTCTGCAGTGATCAGTGAATACATGATGATATGTAATAGGGAAAATGTGAAGAAACATGGAAGTACTTGCGGATCTAATCTAGCCTCTAAGAAAATCAGTTTTGCAACAGTTCTGGATATTTTCTTCCCCCTTTTTCCCTTGTGTATACCAGCATGCATGGTCATAGTTGATTGTTGTGTACATCCATTCATCCAAAGCTCATGAAAATCTTTTGCAGAATCTCCGAAGCTTTCATGTAAGCATCATATGCTCCCCATATCTTGAATGCAAAGTAATTAAAGTTGCTGATCTTATGTGATGTAGAATGGTTGCATATGGGGTCAAATGAGAAACTTTCATTTTTAAGACAAAGACAATAAAAAATTATCAACATTTGCCAATTGCCACGTATTTTTCTGATACAACATTCAACTAAGGAAATACAGGCAAATGGGTAGACATTGCTTTGGAGTCTTGTGTAGCTTCAACAATAATTCTCATGCACTGATTGACTTGAAGATGAGTAAAAACTTGTGATGACATTTAATATGTTATTGTTTATTATTTTTGTAAAATGAATTCTGTTTAAAGTCCACATAACCAATAACAGCATTTACGAGAGATCTTAAACGAGTTACTTATTTTCTTCTCATTATTATGGACTTAAAAAAGGTTATTGTTAGTTTTTTAGAGAATTACGGATATTATACATTTCATACATATGCATACATTAAATGCAAGTTAAATATAGTTAAGTAACGATTATATATTTATGTTAAAAGCAGTAACGAATAGTGTTCATACTTATCTTATCATTTATTTCATACTATACCAAAAAAAGAAGAAATCAGTGAGTTGAATAGTTAAAATTGACACACCTGAAAAAAATGATTGTATGCGTACCATTGTTGTAAGTATAAGAAAAATATTTCTTACCTGAGTAGAAAGACAGGTTTAACTTCAACCAACACGACACACAAGATGCTCAAAATATTCTGCTTACCATTACATTATTCACTACCTGACCTTGGAATAGTTACTTAACTACAACCTTATCGTCGACAAATTGTTCAGTACAATTGTTACTTAGCTCACGCTCTACTATTTCTCAAACACCACAAAAATGACAGTTCCAACTAGTATTTGACATTTCCCAACACAGAGGTCCTTCCTCACAATGTTACCCCTTTCTTCTACATGTCGAATCTCAAAGAAAAAAGGGGAAACCAAAATCCAGGTTCAGGTGCAACTATAGTTTGGTTGGTTATTTTACTCATTCAAATAATATCCATACAAAGACTACAATCCTCAAAGTGTGATAATCGAATTGAAGAAGCTGGGCTTAAGTGAATTTCATTATTGCATTATTTGTTACTATACTATATTTATATATCCATCTGCCATGCCATAATATGGCTAATATTTACTATAGTACTAAGTTCTCGCTCACTGGAATTCTTATGGAAAAATAGAAGAATGCAGCAATTGTGGATTGATAAAAAAGTAACACGGACAAAAGGAATGAGATAGGGAGTTAACATGGGCACTGGGCATTTCATGTCATATTCTTAACAAGAAGTGGTCAGTGGTGGGCGATGACGAAGTGAATGCTTTCAAAAAAGATCGTGTTCTCCTCATACACCCAACGATCATCACCCTTTTTTCAAGAAAATAATTCAAAAGAAAAAAATGTCACATATTTCACTTATAAATATCATAACTCTGCTCTGCATCTATGTATATGTTTTATTATAAAGTTAGACAAAAGTTTTCGGGCAAATTTCAGCGATGTATGTGTACAATGTACAATGTAGGCATGGCACTAAATTATCGCTACATTGCATTGTTTTTTTAGGGCTATGTGATTTTCTTGGTCGTTCTATTTTATCCTTTTTTTGTGCATTCAAATACCATTTCAATTCACATTTCTACGCCGAAGCACCGAAGTCCGTTTTTCATATTGCATCATAACTAAACGGAACTTTTATATGCACTAAAAACCAAATTTTAAGCGCTTACATATGCGCTCAAAAACGATGAAAATATGCACTTAAATATGCACTAAAAACCAATGAAAATTCTAACGTAACAAAACATAATACCTTTTTCTGAAGTAAAATGTAATAATTTCCTGGCTAAACCACACAGATTCGTCTAAAATATTAAGTTCAAACTGTCAAATAGCAACCATCAGTGAACTGTCATGCTACTTAGAACGAGAATCCCTTCTTGAGCACCCGGCACAGATAGACCAGTTATTTACTCTGCGCTAATGTTTCCATGATATTTTTCTTGCCATTTTCGGCTGTTTTGCCGAAGATCTTACCTTTTTCGCAAAATAGTAAATGCATTTTCCTACCTCCATTGGGGGATATCACTGTTAAAAGC
>JAQFZG010004920.1:0-11029 GCA_034695465.1 Entomobrya nicoleti
CGTCAGCATACAAGTAGGAGCACAGATATAATTACGAGACATAATCTAAATGCAATCTGTACAATCCGCATATTATATTATATATAACACATAACATACAGCTTTGTCAAAATAATAGTGAATTGGCTATGTACATATATAATTTTTTTTCTTGTTTTTACTTTGAATAGTTATATTTGTTTTACTTGACACTGCGCTGGAGGTGGTGGTAAAATATGTGGGATTTGTAATATAATTTTACCTATTCAATATTATTCTGTAGAAACACCTTAATTTTAGCATTTTAAATGGTATATTACGGAGACATTACATTAGGCATAAAATGATATTTAATGAGGTATTCTTACATTTTATATATTATGCATCTTCGACAGAATATAGTATGTACATTACAATGTAATAGTAAAAGTAGTAATAACGATACATTGATCTAAACGATAAAAGATGCATCATAACTTTAAGATAATGTAGCAATAATATTTACAATAAAATATCACAGTATCCTCCGTACTCACCAGGACGGCACAGGGTATTATGCATCCCCAGAGGTACTGCCGGTAGTACCAAACGTTCCGTTTGAAAAGAACGCAAAGACGCGTTCTGTCAATTCTGAATGAATTATTATTACAGTCATTTCCACTTCTTCACTCAACATTTAGGTTTAAATAATAAAAAACAAAGGCGACAGAGGCCAAGCTTGTAATAAAGCTTTAAGTAATTCTGTAGCTTTCACACTTTTCTCGATAATTTAATAAGTTACTTAACTTTAACTCGTTCACAATTTATTGCATTTTTTTGAGTTCTGACTTGCCTTGTCAAAGACACCCTAAAAAGAACCAATTCGACTTTGTTAAATACCTGCTTTCACCTTTTTTTCAGAACTACATTTAGCATAAGAACAAACGCACTGCGCTTTCATGTATATTTACACATACCAAGAATAAATCGATGACTAACATCACAACCGGCGACAAAAGGTAATAAATTGGAGAGATATATTTTTGGCGTTACTGGAGCTACTTTACACACTTGTTGTTCTTTCTAGTCAAAAGTTTCTGAGGCGGTTTAATTCGTGGACACGAGTGGAATTTAACTTTTTGGAATATCTTGTGATCTATCTATGGCAGGCAATTATTCTCGACGCAATGTTCTCAAAAGTCAACATCCGACATCTATACAACACACACAAACCTACCTCTTGTACCTAAAAATATTAACATACCAGCAAGAAAAATGCCCTGTTACTGGATAATTATAATAACGGAAGTTTCAAAGGCAGGAGTTCAATACAAATACTTGGCAAACATGGATTGAATAATAAGTCAGTTCCGCCCTGTCATTTACCATATAATTATTACAGTCTAGTATGATGACAATGTTTTAGGCCCTATAATTTGGGGAAGATTGGTTATAATTGCATGGATATTTTCGTATCTGAAATTAACTCTACACTCAAAATTATCAAGAAACACAGCATATATTAATTACTAGGTAGATTAACATTTTCTCTTGCTTTGTACATGAGAATTTATCAAGTGATTATGTACACACACTCACTGCCACGCGAGCAGCTGCATTTTGAAAACACTATTTATCAATATAATAATTTGTTTCTTAAAAATTCAGTCAAAATATTTTTACTAGATAAAGGATAAACCTGCATTTTGTTAAAAATCGAGAGACAAATATTAAAAACTAGATGTGACTTTCTAGCTTGTAGTTGTTGTATGTGCTCGATAATAAGGATTTTTTCCTTTGATGGGCAACGGATGAGCTTCAGTGTTGAAAACCCAGTAGTCCAAATCCATCAATTCTTTCGAACTGAACATCAGGTACAGATACTATAGACAATCAAAACGTTATTTTATAACAAAGTGCTTACATATTGTTCATTCTGAAAATGAGCATTTTGTATATTAACTACCTTTAGAGTCTCAGCTAGGAAAAAGGACTGTTGGACATCATCCTGTTGGGGTTCCTTATTATACACGTTCCGGAGTCCTGAGTATCCTCCGTTTGCACCAGACTTGCAATACTTTTCAATGGATTGAGCTGCATCCCAAGCCCATTCGCGGTACTTAGGATCTCCTGTTAAACGCCACATGTAAAAGTAGGCTTCAATCACTTCAGGACGCAGGATGTAATACTTTTCATTCTGTCGAAGTGCACGAGCTTCTAGGGCGTCACTAAACCGGAAACTTTCAGGTCCTGTAGAACAAAGTTAAAGTGCACATGCGTTAAACTAACCTAATTGAAAACGACTGAATTGAAGAACATTGAGCAGTATTTCCTTACCGAGTCGTGTAGCAGTTCTAATATAACTCTCATGACATGTATTGGTAATTCCTTCGGCGATTTTCATATGTCGACTAGCTCTGTTACTTTCACTTCCATGATTCTGATTAGCAGTGGGATCGTGTATAGCACCTAATGCCAACATTCCACCTGCAAAGCATGCAAGATGGTCCATTTTGCTTTCCAAGCGATCGTATCGCATCTCAGCGAAGTATAAAAGTCCACTCTTGGAGTAGCGAATAAGTCCATTTTTCTCAAATGCGTCAATAGCATCATCGTACATTTGTCGAGCATCCACATCTCCTGTCTGAAGGTATGACTTAATTAAATATTCATAAAAGCTGTCTCCTAATGCCCCCATTGATACATGACCTGGAAAAAAGTTGACACATCATTAAGTGAAATAGTTCAAGAATCGTTACTGCTGAGCTTATAATATCAACCATCATTTCACTTACTTTGGGTGAATTTGGCCATTCTGGGATGAACATAATTAAAATAAAGTCCTTTGGGTTTGTCGAGTGCCTTAATTACTTCTCTTATTTTATATGCTTTCTCCCTGAAAATGGGATCTCCCGTTACCTCAGATAAATACACGAATTCTAAATGGATTGACCCAAATTCGGAAAGTATACTTGAGCCGCTAGCAGCCCAACCATAATTTCTGCTTGCCTATAATACATAACCATTAAAAATACCATTATCATTCTGTATTACACTAAACAGAGAAAATTATTGCAAATCATAAACGTGTCCACCTACCCCAGAATGCAAGCTGATCAAAGCATATGGAATCCCAGTGGGCGTTTCAAAGGCAGGCAAAAGCTTCTTTCCCAATTGGTATGCTTTATCCTTGAACATGGTATCCCCCGTCAGAGAATAAGCAGTCAGAAAACCTCCAACAAATCGAATGTTTGTCTCAAACACAGACAATTCCGCTTTCTAAATTAAATAAATGGCAATAACGCCACGTGTCATTAAGTTCATAAACATTTGCAAAGTACAGAAATGAATTAAACAGTGCCATTCGATTTATATCATTCATTTTACTTCCTACTTACAATGGAGTCAAAGTCGAGATTATTTTCTATCCAGTCTCGTGCTTGCTTATATTCGTCCATCAACCCCATCATGTACAAGGTATCAATCGCGTCCACAATCGTAGCACCAAGTTTCGCTGGACCAAATATACTGGCTGAGTGACCCCTTTGGCTCATTGGACGAAGTTCGTTATGACCCCATGCATACTTGACATAGTTGTCCCAAGAGTCTTTCATCATCTAAAGAATCAAAAGATTAAAGAAAGTCAGTCATAAACAGTGCCGCACTATACAAAATGTTAACGACTATTTTTATTATCATCCTTTGCATCATCATCATCAATTGACCCTTTTATAAAACACGCCTAAACCATGTACCATTTAATTCGACCAATTGATAAAATGTTATGCCTATGTAATTATCATTTATATTGTTCTTCGATCACTGCTCATCATCATCACAATTAATTGCCTTTAATAACCAACCTGCTTAATAAATTCTCTCTTGCTTTTAACATCCTCCCATCCCTGAGATTCCAAATCAATTCCCCTCTCCGTCTCCCCAAATAGAACAATATCTTCCAGCCTTGCAGGCCCTTTACTCAAATTCCTATACATGTAATTACTCCTATTATAATGTAAATTAGCTAGAGCTGAGCTCGTATAAAAAATATCATCCACAGCACGTGCATCTCTACTCCAGCCCATAAAAAGGAAACTGGGCATTAGAGCACCTATTGAGAGCAGCAAAATGATGCCGACTAGCTTCCGTAACACTGTCATAATGCTGCTGCGCTTGGTCCCTGGTCCCGTATTATATAGCAGCCAAAATAGTGGAACAAAGAAGGGAACGCTTTGAACCAGGCTTGTCAACAAAACGGCACTACTCTCTGAAAAACTCATATACTCTTCAAGCCAGACATATTTCCACATCACAAATATATAAAACAATGCAAAAAGGGGGTTGCTGCACTTGTCTCCGGTCATAAATTAAAAACCTTAAAACAATAACTCCTTCTAAGTATAAAACCAACACATTCACATCACGTAGTCCTATTAATACTTCTGTTTTGCTGCCACATAACACATAAAATATAAAATACATTTATACTTTCACACACGCCGTAGCAGCAACATTTCGATTCCTATTTTCTCTCACATCATCAATATTAATACTAATTATCTTTAAATTTACTAGCACATCAAAAACAATTTTTGAAACTTGAAAAACAAATTCTGTGGAAAATCATCGTCACACACTTTTGCTATATGTGTATGTGCACATACGCAAAATAAAATATGTGCAATCAAACAAACCTACGCACAAAACTAAGATAACAAAATAAGGTCCAGCAACAACCCATCACCATCCTCTCCTCATCCAAACTATGAGGATGACCACTCGATAATGCAATGCTCTTTTTTTCTCAGTCTAGCTATTTTCGCCATCCTCATATCATAATGAAATATGCCGTATTGTAAATTGTAACATAACGCAACTTCCAACAAACACAAAAACAACAAAAAGATACAGTGCCCACAGCAAGGCAATATATTATTTTATGGTACAGCCAAACTACAAAGGAATATAACTGCTCACATCACAAAAAACAGTACATTCATCTCTTCTTCTTCACAAAAATTCACAACCAGCATCACCAGTGCACCCTGCTCAACAGGCAGGTCTCCTCCGTTGTTCTCCTTCTTTTTTTTCTTATCGTAATCACAACAACATCATTGCTCTCGGTTCTCTGATTGTGAGTATGACTATGACTAAGGTTCTCTGTTGTCTATTTTGTTGTTCAAAAATGAAAATGAACGGATGTACAAAAAAATACGCATATTATGTACACGTATGCGAAATTATAGTAAAGTGATTCTAAAAGAAGTGAATGGAAGAAAGAACGAAGAGCAAAAGAAGCTAATGGAATAATACACACGTACCTAAAAAAACTTTTAAATGATTCGTTCGTCCATATACATTAAACATGGGCAAAATAGGCAAGCATGCATGAGAATTTCAGTATTGTCAGACCCAGGCCAAAAGAAAGAGACCAGCGATCTGTTTACTATCATCATCACTTGCATGAAAATGTTTTTATGGTACGGATTACGGACTACGGGCACACAGGTTGCTGTACTAGTTAAAGCCTACTAGTTGTCGAATTAACGTGGTACGACGGTGATGTGATGGTTTCTGTATTGTTGGCGAAGATTATAATGATGATGATGATGTACCACAACAACTTTGTATATTTTACTTTATGCTTTACAAAGCATTCACTTCGACTGACTGCTGAAGATCATAATAAAATGCCGAGTGCAATTTACATAACTGTCTGTGCTGTATATAAAATGTGGCAAGGCAATGTTGGAAGGTTGCGTTCTCTGTTGTGAATGTTGTGATTCTGATTAGTGGATCCTTCTTGTTAAATGATACTTTTACATAATACGTAGTACGTGATACTTACGATGTATTGGTATGCTATCACGGAAAATTATGAATAATATAAGCACTATAAGGAATGACGACTATAGATGCAAGTTTTTCATACTATTGGTAGCCAGTCATACTGTTAAACTATACGCAGACAATCTCCCATATTTTCTCAGCTAACCAGACCAGAGCTCCACTTTTATCGCTGCCTTAATATCTACGTC
Source organism: Entomobrya nicoleti (assembly GCA_034695465.1). Lineage (NCBI taxonomy): Eukaryota > Metazoa > Arthropoda > Collembola > Entomobryomorpha > Entomobryidae > Entomobrya > Entomobrya nicoleti. The sequence goes on from JAQFZG010004920.1 coordinate 5,997, forward strand.
ATCTCATCAAATCGCCCTCATAACATCACTACTCAGAAAACAAGGCTCATTCTACTCGGTACCAGCTCAATGTATGTACAAATTTTTTGTACTTATTCTTGGCAGAGCAGTTTGATATCACCAATCGTTCTTTTTTTTCAGGATAATTTGCATGTTTGCTGTTAAAAAGGAGCCTTCACAAAATGTCAAGCTGAGTGGAGAAGAAGAGCAGTCAACCATTCATTTCTTATGTTGTCTTAAATTGATTCGATGAATAGTCTCTTTGTCTTTTTACATTTAACAATTTTTTTCATTCTTTATCTCTGATTTACTCCTTTTTTCTACCTTAAAGTGCAGTGTTGCATTGCCAAATGAAAATGCATTTTTAGCATCAACCACCAGCAATTTTTATCATCCCTGCCCTCTGCTGCTACTACTTCAATTACAATTTATAATTTTACGCCCAAAATGCAGATAATTCTCCAACCACAACAGCCAATACCATACCACAAAAATATTCCACGATTCGCATGAAAAATATGTCACGTATTAGTTTGCTTCTAGCTCAGTTCAATCTGTATAGCCAGATAAGTTAAAAAGCTGAATAAACAAAATCCACTAAAACTATGGGAGTTTGTTTCTTCATTAAAATTAACGAATATAAGCAAACTATTTAAGCCATCAACTGTCTCATGAACAGCACAGCGGCATGATGATAAAGATAATCAATGTATTCATGCTGCATGGTTCTATAAAATTCACACATAGAAATCATAGAATATTTTTCCTCAAAATAATACTCAGTGGTTATCATGATTTTCCAAAAAAATGAAGTAATTATAATAATGATAAAGAAAAAGAATCCCAGCCTCAGCAATGTGTGATGTTTAATGGCTGGTGGTTATTGGGTGTTTTTGTGGAGTTTAGAAATATGGGAGTAGCCAGTTTAAAGAGTAACAGTATTACATACAGGAGATAAGCATGCCATGGCTTGATAACTTGATTGTCTTGAAATGCTTAACAATTTCGAACAAAAAAGTTCCTTAAATGAAAATGAAGAACAGGGAAATAAATCGAGGGTTGCTATTACACGCGTTGTAATAGGTGCTTATCTTTTTTAGAGAGCATAGCGTATTTACTATTACTATACTTATATTGATGGAATGAGAATTGTGCTTTTTGAAATGAGCAACATTAAATTAAAGGAAAGGAAGGTACTACCATGATACAACAAGTCACGTCACATTTCGATTACATATAATTGTGTAAAAATAATATGGACCATCATCTATGTTATGTACGAAGATGAGATGGATAAACAGTCTAGGTAATTTATTCAAACAGGTACAGAAAAAGGGTCACACAAGAAAAAAAATGTAAGTTTTTTTAAAAGTTTACTTGGCTGAAACTTGTTAGATTGAGCTTGTGCACAAAACAGCAGCTTACATTTAAAATGCAGAGGGATCTGATTATGGCAACATGGCAAACATAAAAGGGGAGATGAATACTGGCGCATGGCAAGCATGGTACAACATTTTTATGCGTCTTTCATGTTAACTTTATTAGGCACACCGTCGCAACGAAATACAATGGTCGAGAAGCGTTCGAGGGTTAAAAGTTATAACATACAACATACAGCCCAGACAAATAAAAAAGTGCCAACGAAGCAAACAAAAATGATGGCCTGGCTCATCATCATCAACATCATCAACGTCATCGTCATTGTGATCATGATCAGCACCATCCTCCTATCCTATTATATCATTCATACCCACAAAACCAATATTTTTTGCAATGCTAACTCAGCCAGCAGTACTACTTTTAATGTATGCCAATGTGCGTTTTTGTTTGCACGTTGAAAAAATCTAGAACATCGAAATCGCTTAAGTAATAATATTTACTTTTTTGCGTTATAGGTTACCGAGCGGCGTTTATCAGCAAACGTCGCTTTTAAAATAAATGGCCATTATGCGCAATAATGGCAACAACCATGTTACATAGAAGTGTAGGCAATACTATTTACTTTTAACGACACTGATGTTCTGGTTGATGATAATGCTGCTGGTGGAGCTAAACGTTGATTTATGCGTAATGAATGTGAAACAAATTCCGTTACTTTCTCACACAGCAACTGCAACGAAGACTCAAGCTATAAATAATACAAACAAAATAACGCTTCTTTTGAAGTCCAGTTGATCCTTCTTCTATACAATGAGTTTTGAGGACTGAGTATGTACCATCATTCTTGATTAGTATGTAAATCTACTAACTGAAGTTAACAATAAGTGATTAATGGGAAGGAACGCCAACTAATGGATAGGATAAAATCATAAAAATAGGAGAGCATCCACTTGATTAATTGGAATTAAATGGTTAGCTTAGCACACTTAAGGCCACAGTGACGAGCACAACACGCGTTTACATTAACTAGCTAACAATATGGTGATTGCACTTTCCAATTCCAAAGATTTGTTGGTAATTATAATAAATTGGCCTTAATAGGAATTTAAGTGGCTTGATTGCAATAATGAAGATGGGAGGGGAAGGGTGAGTTTATAAAACACAGTGTGATGTTCGTACTATGACTCATGCCGACTCATACATACATGACAGCAATATTGCCGTTTGCCGTCCCTCTTTCTGGGTGGTTGGTCACAAGGAAAGAAATCAAATTCACAAACTATGCCGACACCGAAAGTTTTATGACGATTGTCTTACTCTGACTGCATAAAAGTGTCATATGCCTAATTTTGTCATCATTATATTTAGTGGAAGGCATAATCATGACTGACGACAGTAAATAGACGGATATTCCAGTTGTTAGCCAGCCAGCCTTTCAAATCATTTGAATCAAATGCATTTTAACGCTTTATCTTGTATGTCTATTTTCACTTTTGTATGTTAAATTAAACGGAAGTGATAAAAATGAATAAAGTGGAAGATAAAACTTAATCGCTACTTGATGACAGATATTACTGTTTATGTTTCCTTTCAGCAAATTATAAACAGAAAACAAAAAAGGACCAGACTCTACCGCGCCACAACCTCGCGTTTGCTTACAGGTAAATTGGAATTGTTAAAGTTAGGTGAAGACTATACGTACGAAAAATAAATTATGTACAGCAACGAAGGTGCTCTGGTAAAATAATAACAGAAAACAGAATGATAACGATAACCGATACTTACACTTACATTTAAACAGTTTAAACTAGTCTAAATTTTAAAGTTCTTATAGCATGTTTAAATCTGCAATACTATCATTTTATTGTAGCAGTTGAACTCGTGCGACCTTTGTGCTCAAGGATAAGTACATTATGGACACATGTAGGAATGTGAAGGATTTTTCGTTTTTCGATTTGTCTTTTCAGAGGATTTTTAAAAGATGACAGGGTATTTAAAGCTATGATAAATCAAGTGCCCTCAGCATTTCAAGTCTAGAGAAAAAGGGTGACACCATTCCCATAGAATGTCACCGCACCGCGTTCGTTATTTATACTTGCTGTATTTTTTGATATCGCTGTTTTTATTTAAGTGATTAAAACAAGTGTTTGCAAATACAATGGTACTAAGCAAATCTAGCTATCAAACGCATACATGAAATTGAAAATGCGATTTCTCTTTAAAAACAGTCACCAAAAATGTAACTGTCTTAAATTCACATATATCATTGTTACTGTTAACATGAAAGTTAAAATTAATATAATTAAAACCGAACTATGTATGGTTTTTTACTATATTTATGTACTTGGTAAAAATAATTTGGTTTGGTGACCCTGACTTTAATTAGGATGAATTATAAGGAAAGAAATCAACTTTTCAAGCTTCAGAAATCAGAAAGCCACGTGAACAACGAGACATAACATGAAGCACTACTAATTAGATACGATTAAGATATTCATTTCTGTCCGAACCGTGCGTAAATCAGAATTTGAAGTATTTTCTAAGAATGAGTAAAGTTCTCACGGCAAAAAGAGATGATGTTTTCTGTAAAGTTTAATCGTAAAAAAGCTACACTGAATCATCAAAAACATATAGTCACTGCCGGTTTTAGTTATTTAGCCTCGTCTTTTCCTTTCGAGTTCTGAATATATGAAGATCGTGTAATTAGTGATCATGATCAGTTGGAAAGATTAAATTTAAAAAGACATGCTGGTATTATTACTAGAACCATTTAGAATTTAAATTAAGACAATTTAAAATATTCCAATCCTGAATTTTTTACATGCATACTTGATTCTCTGCGTTTTTTCATTCCAAAAAAGGCTTTTTTCATTTAGGAAAATCACGAAAACTTGTGAGTACGTGCACACGCACTGAAAATCTTTAGACCGTAAATCGTAAAACCCCTTGCCCAAATTCAGATCAGAATATAACCCCGTATTCCAAACCGCCATGATGATCGACCTTCAACGAAAGCGAAATCGACATTAACTGAGCGAGCACTCCACTCCATTACACACTGACGTTACATAATATATATACATTTAAATCGTCGTATGCTGTATTGACATTTTTTCCAACTCAAGCAATTTGGTCAATTAAATGAAAACAATGCGTAACCGTTTTCTTTTGCTCCGGTCCACCCCAAATTTGAGTGAACAGGAAAGGGAAGTAAAGATAGAAATCTGTCCAATATATACGCAGGCAAACTAAGTTAACAACTTTATTAGCCGACACAGTGAGCGTGAACTAAACAAACACGGTGTTTAGTGTTTGTAATTTTTTGTATGTGTTGGTTGTGGGTTGCTTGTTGCTTCATACGTGAAGAAACAAAAATGTGTTTCGTTGCGCTGTGTTTTTGTGAGTGTGCGACAGCGAGTTGCAACTGCAATTTGCATTAAATTGGGAGGTGCGCAATGCAAAGGACACTTCAAAGCGAAACGCGTAAATGTCAAAAGCATGTTAAACATGCACTGTCACGCATTACATTGTACATGCTAACTTTAAACTGACGTTTCTCCCTTTCCAAAAAGTCACACTATTGCGCAGTTCAACTATATTCCTTTTTTTAACGACAATGAAAATGACAATGCCGGCGGAAAAAATATATACCT
>JAQFZG010004921.1:0-11027 GCA_034695465.1 Entomobrya nicoleti
TCCCTCTATTAAGTATGAAATATCGGACTTTGTTTCAAAAATCATGTTTGAGTTTATAATTTCCGAACAGAGTGTATTTGTAAAAAAATATGACTTGAATGTTATTTTTTAAGATGAATTGTTTTCTAATATCTGGATAAACTTAACTTAATATCTGGATGTAAAAAAATCAGCAAATTGTTTATCACCAAGTGGCGATGATATGGTATGATTGCGCTATACATATGAATTAATGGATTAAATCCTAAGGACTAAATTTTAATCTAATCAATTTTCGAATAAATATCGGTCATATAATCGTAATAAATTAAAACAGATTACCACATTTTTGATCGAGAGAAAAGCTTTTGGTTTTTATTGACTCCAAAACTTACTTATACTGTAATTATCGATCAATAGATTAATTGAACTGAGTAAATTTAAATGCTTTTGACTTATTTTTTCGACTAGTTTAGCTCATTGAAATAAAATGTTGTGTAGATGGATCATACTTCAAAATTTTAAATCCCTTAACGATTTCCTTTTAAATAAAATCCAGCAGTTTTTAAAATTTCATCAGTTTTCCAAGTTTCTTTGGTTATCCAATTCTTAGCTTTTAGAACCACAAGCTCCCACACATCCTTTTCTCCAAGTAATTCCGTCGTGAAAAATGAAACTGCCAAAGCGGTGGCAAACACAGGCTCCTGTATACCCTCGGTAATGGCAGCTAAAATAAATATTTATATAAATGTTACAGAAGTAAAAAATAATGGAAAGTTGAAAAAATAGTCTTTAAAAATGCACCTTTCTTCAATTCATTCACGCTTTGTCCCAAAATCTCACATAGCTCCTTATTCAAAGGGAAGGAACCCTCGAAGGATTGCAGACTAATGAGTTTTTCAAGTGGTGAAACCAAATCAGTTTCTTTCGTATCTTTACGAAATCCAGAACAACACATTGTTACAGAACTAGAGGACTTGGGACTGGGCAGGGAACATAGCCTCGCACGCCTTCTTGGTGGTAAAGAAAGTATGTTCCTCGATGAGAGCCTGTAAAAATGCCTCGCGGATGAACGCATCCGTTTTACTGACCGCATTCCTTCGTGCCACCCGTTTAAAGATTGAGTTGGAACGTTTCTACTTTCCATCACCCAATTTTCATTCAATGGCATATTTGTCATCGCGTCAACAGCGACAAATGAGGTTTACTTTGAAGTAACTCCTGAAAAGGATTTTTTATCAGCGCCAGGTATTGGTTGGGGAAGTAAACGATTGGTTAAGTAAAAACAAGGGAATTGAATTTAAAAATCTATCAACCAAGTGAAGGAACAGTATTTTTTTGTATATTTACTTCTGCAGTATATCCCATCTGCGTGCCTTGTACTCTTTCATATGAATAAGCTAGTTTCGCTACACTTTCTCAGTGTTGCCAGAAGCTGGATACTATATGTAGCTACTTCATTTAGCACGTCATATAAATATACATTCAGTGAAGATTTTACAAAACAAAGAGAATGCAGTCCAAAATAGAAAAGGATTGCTCTCAAAACTTCATTCAAATTCAACACATAGAGTTGGCTCGAACCATCGGTGAAAAGCAGCCTTTTAATCTGGTTTCCCGTAGCTTTCGTTCGTGTACTACGCTATGCCTAACAGCTGCCTATGTATAATCCATAATATAGAAAGACATCGAAAGTCATGTAACTTTATTACGGCGACATCTTTTTCCCTTAAAATACGACCCAAAAGGGATTTGGGAATTTTTTTTTCAATGTAGAAGTGCTTGTTTTGAACAATTGGCTATAATTTGTGACTGAACGTTTACAAGTGTCCGATTTTGCACGAAATAGCAAGGAGAAAGTTTGATTTACTCAAATCAATGACTTAGAGTGTCATATTTTACTACAAAAAACATGCAGCCGAAAATGTGTGTATTGATTTTAACCGAGCAAGAAAGACCGATAGATTAACAGTGTACGTTAATTTCATTTAGCAGGAATGTGTGCATTTCAGCAGCAGTTTTTGACTACATCTTTTCTTCTTTATGTCTCTATTATAGTGAAAAGCCTGGATACAGAAAATATGAGCTATGGTGATACTGAAAATCCTATCAGGTTGTTTCTTCAACATATTTAGCAAGAGAAATAGTCAGAAACTACAAAGCAAACTTATCGAGATACTGTTTGTCGCTCATATGTACTTTGGACAGCAAAAAACACGAGCGATCGGCATAAAGTGAAAGAGACTTCTGACATTGTATATCCACTTTCATGCTAGAGATTCCTGTTGCTTGCCTTTTACATACAAATGCACTAGATCAAACGCTACGATGTTACAACACGGCAAAATAGATTAAATGTTAAAGGGGAGCGTACGCCAACTGGAACTATAACACATAAATTCAGGCTGAAAGATTGGGAAGTAGTGAGGCTGTGAAGTATAGTAGCTTAAAGTGATAGGATAGGATAGGAAGAATAAAATTGGTTGAGAGGACTGATATGGCTTGAAGATGCTGGTTTTGTAGAATCTCTGTCATACTTATTTTGGATTTTTTATAAAGTACCAAAACAAGCGCAGCTTTCTCAGGGAAGTGGATGATATGGTTGGGAAAGCATATTTATAAATGCTTGATCTGCTATATCGGCTCGGCATTTCCCGAAGAGAAAAAAATTAAAAAGCATTCCATGTTTTATATCTATATTGCTTACTACTGTTCAATTCTCACCGACGTCATGTCTCAGTAGTTGAACTTATCGCATAACTTTCTCTAGTGCATTCTAAGTTTACAATCTAAATTACAAACAAAACACTCTGGATTAACTTGAGCTATAATTATACGGAATCTCAGATGCAAAGAATACGGAAAATAACGTAGGAAGACAATTGATTTAAAATCTTACTCTATAAAATACATTTTTATATTGTGGCTATTGCAAAATTCTGGAAAAAGCAAACAAAGTCGATTATTTTATTTTCGTCAATACTTGTTGCAGGAAAATATTGGCGAAGCCAAGAAGTTATTGCGACAATGAAGATGATGACGGCTATTGGAAGTTCACCGTGGAAAGTAGACAGTTCCTCAACATTTTTCCCGAGCTGGTTAGCACGTTACAAGATATAAAATATAACTAAATTTTGATAAATAAATTTACAACTTTATTTAATTTTGTTTTTATTTAGGTTTGGGAAATTATATGTAAATGTCTTGACCACAAAGACCTTCAAAACCTGATCAACTCGTCTCCATTTTTTAGGAATCTTTTGAAGGAAAAGCGAGTTGAGTTTTTGTTCAAAGATGTTTTTGAAATAGTTGCACCTCGGCTCGTTTCAAATGGCTATTGGACTTTCGAGACGCATCATTGGGAGAAAACTGAAGTCAAAGCTGTGATTCTCAAATGTCGTTTAGTCTGTCGAGCTTGGAGTACGTTCCTGAGTGAATTGGCAGAGGAAACATTTATCAAGATCCCTGAAAGTAGAAAGCGTTGGATGAATCCAGACAAAAACCCCATTTTTTGGTTTATAGATCCAATATATAAGTTTGAGGATAGCGAGAAAATCGACAATTTTGTACAGAAATTTGTAGGCATAACCACAAACCCATTTTTTGGTAAAACAATTTTGCTTACTGTTCCAGAGAGAACAAATGATGTTAACCGAGACTTTCACTCTAAGATTGTAATGCTTTTAGATTTATTTGGAGAACATATTAGCAATTGTGAAATTAATTTGCTTCATCAGTTTGATTTAGAGAAAACATATCTGGATTTCATAGATTTGTTGTGGGCTCTTCCAAATTTAAAAAAGTTAAGGATACAGTCACCAGGTAAATTTTATAATAACCCCATGGCAACTACAAGAATGCCACCTACTTTAGAAAAATTACAGAGTCTAGAGTTGCAATGTTTTTGTCGTAATATTCGGTATGCACTGTTTGGAAAAAACTTGAAAATATTTACTAAGAAGACTAAATATCAGTCAACAAATGCACTAGCCGTAACTCATCGTTTTTATCCTTTCGAGAATCTAGAACATCTAGCTTTAGAATGGTACAATTGGAATGAGATTTGTTTTTCAAAGATTCCAATATTAAATGGAGGCTAAATTCGTTAGCGTTGAAAGTTTATGACACAAAACAAGACAAAAATGTAAAGTGGACCGTACTGTTTAATGTTTTGTCAAATATATTCGGTGAAATGTTACAAGATTTGGAATTGGGTCTTCCTGAAATTGTTACTCATGAAGACAGGAGTAAATTTGTGGATGAAATGTTGGAATATCGACTTAGTTTTCCAAAACTAAAGAAACTACGATTACACGTGGCTCATTGTGTACCATTTGACTTTCTTTTGGGATTATCTCAATCATTAGAAGTTCTTCACATTTCATTAGATTTGAGCAACCATGAAAGTTATGAAAACTTTAGAACAGTTGGACGGAAGGAAACAGTACAATTTTGAAGCTGCTTTTGTAAATATGGCAGAAAAAACTTTGGAAATCGTTTCCAAAGTTAAAAATAGTTTCCTTTGATAGATATGGGTATATATATAGGTTTGAGCGAAGTGAATTCAACGACAAATATCTTAAAAGGAAATTTTGTAAACCTCTGTTGACCCAATGCTGTACCATAAGGTGGACAAGTGAAGTGGCTCATAAAATGTTAAATTTTGAAGTTCACGATATTTACAATAGTTTAATTATATAATGTTTGAATGTGTAAACGCTAAAATCTTCAGGTGAACTCTAAGCTAAGTCATATTAAACATAAAAAGGCAACTAATTTATGTATTTTGTTGCAGTGCTTACTTCAATTTCTATCTAATATTAACGTAAACTAGATTTATTTAATTGTGAAAATATACAACTTAGCAATCTTGGAAAATTATCAATATTGAAGTTTTGGTAATATAAATTGTTATGATTTTGACGTTGAATAAATATGGGTATATGTATATTTTGATGTAGCTTTGCTTGATTTTCATATCTATTCGATATGCCTTAATGTTTCCAAACAATAGTAGCCTAAATTTTTATATTGATTGACAGACTATTTATTAGACAAATAATCTATTTTCGAGTGGGGAGGGATAAGTATTTAATGTTGTCACTCACGTCAGTTTTGCAAATATGTGCAATAAACTAAAACTTGACAAATCTACAACAAACGTTGATTATTAAATCATTGATAGAAAAAAACGAAAAAAATGCATCCTTCTTTTAAAGCCATTGTATTTTATTCGCATCAACTTGATTTGCTCTATTTTCTTTGTTGTGGGAAGTCACTTTATAGTTTAGGCTGCTTTCTACTTCAACATTTTAAGCGAACACGAGGTATGGTTCGATATTAAATTTATAGCTTACATATAGGGAAAAGTAGGCAGGTTAACCAGCTCCAATTCTGTGGAATAGAAGTAATCTGAAATGAAACGTGACGAATTAGAACATCACTTTCTCCTGAAAACTCACAAAGTAGCTTTCTCTGGTGAAGTAGGAATTGCCTTTTAAGAATAATAAAAGGTAATACTTACTTCAACTGGGGTCTTTCGGAGTCATGTGTGTGGCTATTTAAAAAAATCCAGTTTGCGTAAAGAAAACATGCTTGGTATGACTATAAAGCTAAAAGAATTGTACTTTTTTTATTAAACAGGTTTTCTAGTCTGACTAAATTAAATAAATCCACAAAAATGTTCAAAAAATGATGCTCTTTGATGGTTTTCAACTTATATCTTCAATAACTGAGTATTTAAATTTTTATCAGGGACACCCAGTATAATACAATAATATGCACAAATCGATATGTGTAGCACCTTGGAATCGTCATCAAAACGTACGTATACACATGCTCGTTGAACGTACACAATATGGCTTTGACCAATTCACATGCAAAATCAAAGACGTTCTTCTTAAAATGTTGCAAAAGACATGCAATTGTTATTGTTTAAATTATGTCCAAGGGCAGTGGAGGATCAGTAGCGGAATTCCGCTACATTGAGGCGGAATTCCGCTTCAATTATGTAGCGGAATTCCGCTACAAAATAAAAAATAAATTATTTAAATAATTTTAGCTTTAAATTAACACGTAAATGTTTAAAATTACGTAGTAAATTTTGCCCACGGTAGATTTTTTTGCTTTTTACACTATAAATTGCAGAATTTTTTGGACTTCCAGAATATGCCCGCAAATATTTAATTTAAATATAAATTAGAATTTTTTATTTGTCATGTGCTTTCGCTATTTTTGGTTACTTGGCAAAAAAAACATTTTAAATATATCAATTTGAACCATGGGAGTTAGATCCAACATCTGCCAACCATATGAAGCCACAGTAATTTTTGTATATTTATTTTTGTAGTATATTCCATCTGCTTGCATTGCACTCTTTCGTATGAATAAGCTAAATTCACTATACTTTTTTAGTGTTGCCAGAGGCTAGATACTATATGTAGCTACTTTTTAGCACCTTATATAGGTTTACTTTAGTACATTCAGTGAAGATTTTACAAAAAAGAGAAAGCAGTCAAAAATAAGTAGAAAAGGATTGCTCTCAAAAGTTGGCAAATCCAACAAGTACCAATAATGCGACCCATTTGTGAAAATCATCCTTTTATCTAACTTTCCTTGCTTTGTTTGCTACGCACCATACCTGCCTGAAATACATAATATAGAAAGAAATCGAAAGTCATGTAACTTAGTTACGCAGACATCTTGTTCCCTTATTCAAACTTGAAAATACGACACAAAAGTGATCTTAATGCTTTTAAATGTACAAATGCGAGTTTTGGACACGTTATAATTTTCAAATGAACGTCTACAGGAGATTAATTTGGCATTATATACCAAGGAAAAAGTTTAATTTACTTAAATCAATGAATTAGACAGTAATATTTTACTGTGAATATGAAAAAATAACTTTTAGCCAAAAATTTAGCATTGTCATGCTTTTTTTGGGCAATGCTAGTTGAAAACATGAAATAAAAATGAGTAAAATTGGAGCCGTATATAAATGGTGAAAGAAAGCCGAGTAAACTTATAATGCAAGTTGGTAGGCCTTATTTTAGATGCTGGGGAAAGTAGACCAAGGACTTTATCAGTATATATACGTCATTTCAGAAGCGTATAATTATTAACTAATTAAAAACAAGCTGGATCCATAAAGAGCTTACAGAATCAAGCAACTGACTATATTACTGTGGAACTGAACTTCGAACAGTAGATGTATTCCATAACTTAAAAATGCACGTTTATTTATTCTTGCGAATGTTCAAAGGCCTGATAGTTTTTATATCTTTCTGGCTTTAGAATGGTACATTTTTTACTTATCAAATGGCTACTTCCAGCATATAATCGTATGATCTGACTTTCTTAGCTTCGTTTGCTAGTTTGCAAAAACGTAAAATGAGTTTATGGTCAATAAAACCTCGATTTTACCATGTCTATATTGTGATTTATGCTTGATCAATTGTTTATTAATCCAAATTTCATTACTCTAAATTACTATAACATTGCTTTATCAGAATAACGAAAATGTGAAACTTTGCAGCTACGGCTTATACCGCTGTTCTACTTTTACCCACATACTTTTATTAGCCTATGATATAAGAAGCCACAAATGTATAAAGTAGTGCTTATATTCCAGTGGAAAAAAACATGGAAAGTATCGGAATGCCGTCTAGTATTTGTGCCTCTTGTTGAAAAGAATAAAAAAGCTGGTTTAAAGTTTGTTATAGACTATGTGAACGTTCTGACTCTACTAAATCTTTTTATATTATTATACTGTACAAGCGTTCACTACAATTACATGCTTAGTGGGTGAAACTGGAATTAGTACAATTTACACGTTTTTGAAGCAAGAATTTTACAACGTTCCTTACACATATATACAGTTGCCTAAAAACACGACTACAGGGTTTTTGGAAACCTTGGAAAACTGAAACCTTAAGATAAAGTTTGCTAGACACCGGGTAATCACTATAATTCCTTTGCTCTGCTAAAATATTACAATTATTATATAACCGCAAAAAGTGAAAGACCATAATATTCTTTGAAGTATGTGAAGCGTTGGATGACTTCTGGCTTTCACCTTGTTTTGTCCAGATCTGATCCCAAATAATCCCCATGGCCACCAAGCATTACATTATTTTAGACGTAACATTAATTAATTGTGCCTAAACACTACTTAATTTTACCCAAATGTTACCTAATTTCACTAAAACATTACGCAATCTCACCAAATCATGTCATAACTTTACTTCCTACGCTTATTTTTTCATTTGCAGCGGTTTTTATGAATACTCTTTAAATGCATAACAGTTCCTTTGTTTTTGTTACAACGTAAGTTAAAAGTATCAGTGGACTTAGACTTAAAAATGCAGGCTGTGAATTAAAAACAAAATATAATAGCATTTGCTTTATAAATAGGGCTTTATAGGGCATACATACATTCAAAACAAAAAATAGACAAAAATGTTTGGTCCAGCCTAGTACAAAATATAGCAGGTACATACAAACCTAGATAGACATTAAATATCTTATTAAATTATTTTTTAAAGTTGCTTAACCTAAAACACAGTTGCAATAGAATTTTGAGGTCACATCTTTGTTTTCACAATTATTTGAACTTTTTTTTATTGTCGAATTGTACTCACAAGACTGCTGTCGTTAATTATTTCTTTAGTCAACCATGCACATGAATTTTTAGGTCGATCAGAAACAAATACTTATATTAGAATTTCTTATGTCATCACTGACATTTGGTAAGCTTACTATGCATCGCCTTCATGGGTTGTGTTTATGTAGATTCGGTTGGGTTGGTACGGAATGGAGTGTTGGGTTAGATTGAATTAGGATTAGTATTGACGATATAAGAAGTTCGACTGTTTCTTACTAAATTGGATAGGTGAAAACCAACAAACTGAATTGATTTTGTCAAAAAAAATCGACACTTATTCTAAGGTGGACTAACCAAATTCGAAAAATTAAATTCTTCTAATATGTTTCTGAACTAAAACCTATTCAACAATAATATACCGACCCAATTATTTAATTACATGATCAAGAAAAACACACTTTTTACCCTACATTTTTGGTTGACCACAATGTTTTATGGATTATTGAATCCTGGTGTCCCAACACCTTGTTCCAATTCACCGGTGAATTTGTAAACAATGAAGATGAAACTTGCTCGAATGGCTAGTCCAAAAATCAGTGCCGCGTATTGAGTAGTGCGGAAAATGTATAAGAGACTCATAAAAAAGAAAACTTTGTTGACATTTAGCCAGATCCTAGCTTTCCTAGCAGCATCGACGTGATCAGTTACCTGAAAGAAAAAGATTGTTACAAAAATAATGTAACAGCTGATTATTATATGCCCAATAACTTATCCTTGAATAACCTCTTTCGTTGCTTTCAGAAGCATTACGTTGGCCCAGATACTAAGGACAAAGATAGCGATAACGAAAATGCAAGTAACAACGATTATAACCCACAAGACATCTGCAAAAATTAAATTTCCGTGACATCATTTTCGAATTTAAAAAGTTATTTAGCGTTACCTTCTAATTCAATATTATGACGAATTTATAAAATATATATAGTGACCGATGCGATAAAACAGTCAATTAAAAATGCTTACCAGATATTTCACCTTTAGGAGCTTGAGGATCAAGGTCGTCTGTGTCCTCTTGAGCCTCTGAAGCAAAATACATGATCAGAACTAAAACCAGAATCCCGAAACTTTGGAGACCCTGTTTTAAGTTTAAATATTTTAAATTAAAATAAAATAATTAGGTCAAGTTTAATACTTATAAGTAATAACATTAACTGGGAAACACAAGAAGGATATTTCACTAACCAAGTCGACAATAGCCACGATCCGTGAAGGAAATCTCCACTTTAGGTTGTCCATTTTGATAGTAATCAAGTATAAATTGAACAAATATTTACGCAACAAATTATAATGGGTGCTTAAAGTTGTACAATTAAATGGCAACTCTCGTTCTCAGTTTATTTTAACAAACTTTGATCATTTCCAAATGAAAAGAGAATGTATTGTACCACAGACAAACACAAAGCAGTGATACTCTTATATAGTCCATTTCTTTATTCATCAAGTGACAACATGTAACATGATATTGTGTGTGCTGGATGTTATCATCACAGCGTCGTATTCTAGTAAAATGAAGGTACACCCAGTGTGAAAATCGATAAAAAGGCAACCTGTTATTTTACACCGGATTAGCGCAATCTTCCGACTCTGCGGGAAAGAAACAGGTTAATATAACATTCAGCTTCCCGTAAGAATTCATTATTTTATGCATGCTGTAGCAAAAATATGTTAAAAGGAGGAAAGATGCAGTAAAAAGCAACAAGACAGAATTAATAGGCCTCCAATGTTAACATTGCAGACAGTACAAGTAATATATATTAGAAGTGGAGACATCGGTATCATGCATGTTATACCAATTCTAAATGAAAGGCATCATATATTTTACATTATTTTTACATGCCTTTTTCGTAGTAGATAAGGTGGTTTCTTGAAATCAAATCAACGCAAAATTTACTAGTTGATTCTTAGGTTTAAATCGAATAGCTAAAAATCGTTTATTTTTGAATGATTTATAATAATAAACAAATAAATCTTAAGAATATTTGGAATTAGCTAAGCCAAATAACTTAAGTCAATGGCTTGTCGATATCATGTATTTTAGGCATTATTTAAAACAGTACTTAGTTCATTAAAAAGTACTAATAAAGCTTGAAAACAGTCGTATCTGCCAACAGCAATTTAATAAATGCATCAACTATGAATGGTAAGACGAAATCACGTATGTACGTAAGCATTGTAATATGAATTAATTTATTGGTTCAGAAAACAATTGTCGTATGATTTTCTACGCAGCCATATCTATTTCACTCTAGCAACGAAATGTCGGTTTTTATGTAATTTACCATTTTGCAATCAATGTTTCACCACATAATAAACAGCTATCTTGTCTGCTTTATTGCTTTGAAAACTAGTTGTATTTACTTTTCTACATTGGATTTTTTTCATG
>JAQFZG010004922.1:0-11025 GCA_034695465.1 Entomobrya nicoleti
CCTGATGTAGGTCCTCGAGCCCATCAATGCCTGTGGTCAACTCACTGGACCACGACCACAATCAAATACACCACAAATACTGTTCAATCCTTTTGTTTAAAATTAATCGCCTATTTTCCATTTTGACTTTTCATCAAAAATGCTAGCTTAAGCGTTCCTTTAGAGGTTTGATTGATTGAACGATTTACAATTTACATGTTTAAATCACCAATATATTTCATTTTCTCTAAACTTACTACTCGAAACATGCCTAGTAGATTAGATAAGACAATCTCCTGGTATTTCATATTTGTTTATGGTATGGGCATACTATGCTCGTTGACGTTATGCGACAGTGACTGACCACATCAACTATGGCACGGCTCAACGTAACGTACTTTTACTGCAAAGTTGCTCTAATCTGTTGGTGCGATAGGTGCACACACGACACCTAGCTGACTGATGAGTGATAGTAGGTTGGACGTGGTTCTGGGAGGTCCACTATTTCGTTTTGCTCTTATCTGGATGTGTAATGTTGTCGGAAATCATAAGAACGAACGGCAGCCCTAACAATGGAAGCATGACGAGCATATATTGTATATACGCTTGCAAAAATGCAGTCGTAACAATCAGTCCTATGAATAGGATGACAGGACTTATGGTTTAATGCTGAATGGTCAGCAAAAGAGACACGCCTTTTTTTGCTTTTTACACTCATGTGGGTCCTCATCGATAACAAAGCATTCCATTATTCCTCAGTGTAAAGGGCAAGGGCATTATTACGAGAATATGTAAATAGATACGTTGGTGGCAAATGAAAGAATCAATAGAGATCAGAAGTTCAAACGCGGATAAATGTCGTATGAGTGATTGCGCTAACAAGTCGGTTCAAAAATACACATGATGCACGAACTGAATTCCTAACAGTAATTATTATATACTATCACGTTTTCCATGTAGGTATATATATTTGTAAATAATTTCTTCGTGTGCCATACTTTTCAACAGCCAAGAAGAAAGTTAAATACTGAAGAAAACCATTAAAATTTGATTAAATAATGATTTAGTTTTGATTCCAGTGCCTTGCTTTAATCAGCAATTGAAAAAATAAACTCTTATATTTTCATCGACTATTTTAAAAGGCAAGACGCAAAATTCAAACTGTAGCAGAGCAGCAATAATTTGAATACACATTATAAAACATCAAAAAATACAACGGTCTGATAAAAAAAACAAGCCAATGGGTATGGGTAATTGCTTCCGAACTAGTAATGCAACAGGCAACAGAATTACGAACATGTTGTTAGCCATATATTATCTATCATACAATCCGTACTTGTAATGGCATGGCCAGGTAGCAAGTAACAACTTAAGAACTTACAGTGTAGTCGTTATAGAAGGAGAAGGGACACCTTTACTTTTCTCCCAGCAGGATTCCAAACACCAAAAAAGTGAGCATTGACCACACTCATAATGATGCTTGATGAACAATAATATATTACACTGAAACTAGCTTAGCCCTATTACTTGACCACACACGATGTGGTATTTAGTCAGTAGTGGGTCTTTAGGAAGAAATCTGTGCTAACCAACTGATCCGAACAATGAACATTGTTGAGGAACAGTTAGTAGCACAACTCAGAAGCAATAGTATAGTGTAATTTGTGCTTCAGCAATGCGAAGACATCAAGATGATTTTGCATGCAGAAGTCAAAAACTGAAAGTTGTTTTCTAATGGTACAGAACTGTGATTATGATTCATGTCAATTTGACCAGGAAATTCCAAGCAGTTGGTTATTAGTTAATGCACAAAATAACAAGATCGCAATTTTCTGGGTAACCTGAACTTGAAGATAGATGAGTTATAAGTTATAAGTTATGATATGAATTGAAAATGAAGAAGTATGAGCGTTAGGAAATGTTGATGTTGAGAGACTTTCACTCCGTAGCTGAGACCAGACGACACGGGGTAATCTGAGACTTGTAGGTATTGCTTTGAAATTTTGTTTTACTTACAGATATAAAATTCATCGAAAGATTGAACACTGAAGTCGTTAATGATACAGCAAAAAAAACGATACGATTCCAAATAATTAGGTAAATAGCAAAGTAACAATCCATAAATCTATAACATCTCTGTATAACTTGGTTAAACACAATTTGACACCATGTTGAAAAACAAAGATTGTACATTGTTCATAGTTTGCTCTTTCTTTGTACTGTACTTGAAACAGGGTATTTATGAATAGTACATATATATGGAGCTGTTTAGCAGAAAGTTTGAAAAATTCAGTTGCGTAATGTAATATAATGGATTTTCTTCTTCTTGGACATGGTCAGCTCAAGTAATTTGAAACTCAAATTTATAATTCGTCGTAGCGTAACGCGTACGCCATGCGTGTGCTGCTTCTCATCTCTCTTGCTACACATTTGGCTACAGTTTATCTTGTATTACAAACAAGGATTTATTTAAAACTTTTAAATCTTATCGACAACATGTGTGACTGTGTGGTAGAGAAGAGAGCCCTTTGCTTTCCTTTATGTTGTAAAACATATTGGCTTGAGTTTCCCAAAACTCAGTAAATCACTTTTGACTATCATGTTCACGCAAATAGAGGCGCTCGTGCATTTAACGAGAATTTTGACGCAATAAATAACCCCATTATATTATGAATAGAGCAAGACTATAGAGATATGAGAAAAGTAATTTAATCTAATATTATCCGATATTATGTAAAATGTCGGTGTACTGACTCTTAATTTGCACTGATTACTGATAATGAGTAATACTCCAAGAAATGTGGAAATATTATATCGGGAATTTTTAGATGAGTTACAATATTATTCGGAAAGTAAGCACTTTTCTCACTCAGAATACTAAGTTTGAAGCGATGATAATAGGCAAATAAATAAACAATTAATGCAAATAAGGAGACATTAAGGAGTCAATAAAGTCAACTTTATTTTCTCACGGTACCTTTCTCCAACCGTCCGTCATCAATGCGTATTTGGAAGTATATTTTTTATTTAGTATTCACACTGCGTTCGAATGACCGTACTAGCCAGGGGAGCCGATGCTGTGGGATTTTACTAGTGTATTTTGAAACAATTGACAGCATATCATCGATGTGAAGACAAGTAGATCTATTGTATTAGCCGACAGCGGATAATATACAACATGCCAATCATCGCCTTCAAGCAAAAAAAGAGCAAAGCAGTGAATAATTACAATCGTTATTCCTTTGGTTTCGTCTCAGAATGGTTCAAGTAGTTTTATTACCCCCGCTGTAAAAGTTTTATGACTTTCTCATTCACAAACATTAGGACAGATTATGAGACAAGACTACAAGAGAGTAATACTACACAGTAAAGAGATTTTGAACATCAATAATATGTGTGTATTTATAATATTATTTATGGCGATAGGTTGTTTTTTGTGATTTCTCAGGTGTGAACGGTTCAAGCCTAGCCTGGGAAAATTACACTATCCTGCGGAAACCAACCAGGTATGATGATATGAAATGGATGTGTGTACAGTGACTAGTGACCATTACGATTATTATTTACGATATACATAATGTAAGGTAAATAAACAGCTTGACCATAGGAGGTCTTCCTGTATTTATTAGTGTATTCTTATACTTGAATACCTGCTCAATAATTCGGTGATAATTAGTGCAATAAAATCTATTCTATAGATTTTGGCAAGTTGCGTGAAGATAGCTTAGCTTATCCACACTGTTGACGCGTCATGGGAAACGATTTTTAATTTGAAAGCCACGGCTATCAATGAAAGTTCATTTACAGCAGGTTACTTCTGAAGTCGTTTTGGAAAGTATCATATTGATTTTAGAACGTTCAGTAATGATACATATATTGAAATTAACGTGTAATCTTAATTGAAAATGTTAAACTAGTAGAAAAAGTAAGCAATATTAGTAGATGCACGTACGATTTGACAAAAACAGCGTATATGTTATGTAGCAGAAACAATTCAAAGTTTTAAAGATTACTAAACTTTTGTCATATGCGGCGTAATCTTTTTTAGGAAAAAAAAACATGCTCATATTTTCAACAAGCGACAGTTCGATGGAATTTTGTTTTGTCCCTTTTGTATTTCGTTCGGAGAGTTAGTGTTTGTAAAAACTTTCCTGCGGAAAGATGCTGATGAATGACTTGTTCAATAGCAAAAGAGAACTTTTAAAATACTTGTCGTAATGTATTGCCTAAACCTTTATTATTTTTGGTCGTAAGTGGATGAAAGAATCTTTTCATGTCATGAATGCGTCGGCGTTAACAAACAAGAAATTCGCCTTTCATTTCAGTTAAAAATATTGTTTCATTGCAATGTTCGCTTATTCCAGACTAAAAACGGGGAATCCATTTCTCGAAAGTGTTGCTTCCTGGATGTTTATATAAAATAAAATACAATATTACGGTTTGTTTGAGTGCGCTGCCCGCTACTGGCAAGGGGTCCGCCGTCAATTTTGAATAAGAGAGCCTCTTTTTAAAACTCAACAACTAAATTGTCAAACGTTCCAAAAATTTTCTGCATAGATCATTAATGGGTGTATATCCTGCTTGATTTTTAAAGTTAAAGAAATGTTTTTTCTGTACAAAATTGACTACTCAGGAATTCCTGCTGTATACAAGACATATGCAAACTATTACTTTTCTTGAGCTGCGTTTGTATATCTGCGTGTCACATTGCACCTTTACTGATTTTCTCAACAATTTTAAAGATGAAAGCACAAGGTATCGGCAACTGAAGATGGAAAGAAATCAACCACGAATTTCGTCAAAATAAACACATTCCTTACACACATGAAATTTGAAAAAAATATTGTATATACATATAATGCTATGCTAGTTTGCACCCTACGCCAAACTTGTGATCGAGGAACACACTTCTGCGTTTATGAACATTTAATTTAATGAGCGTTTTCACATCTCTGTCAAGCCTTCCTGCAACAAATATGGATAGAGTTCAAAAGTCAAAAAGTAAAACAGCAGCTTGGATCTATAAAATTGTAATATTGCACATACATACATGTACGAGTTAGGATCTGCATACGCTATTATGAGCTTTTCATTTAGCCTAAAAGATCAGATCAGCCTTGTTTGTCAAACTGTTGTTGGGTGCAAACTTACGGGTTGGGTAACTTGAGAAGGGTCCAGTCAAGTCCCAGTCTTATAATTCTTCTCGCATGTGTCGTATCATTTTTAACACGAACAACAACACTTTGTATATGTCAACCTTACAATTCTGAATTTTCAACTTTGACTGAACAAAATCAGCATCTTTTCAGTTTACAAACAAATCTTTGGTTCACTCTCCGCATATATTCATCGTAATGAACAAAAATATGACTTCTTGTAATATAAAACTTAGAATTAACTTTTTTTTTGAATGATAAAGACTTGTTTTGTATTTAACCGACCAGTGTAAATTCCCATTTACAATTACAAGTATTCATTTCAATACTGTATTGAAAACCTAACCAAGAGAAAGACGAGTGTTTAACAAAAGTGACCATCTTAAACTATGGATATGACACAATAGTGAGTAATAATCTATAATAATCCAAGAAGCCATACGAGTAACTGTCAATACCTTTTGGTTTACCTGGACAAAAGGAGAGGAAATCACATACATGAGCATTGCGTAAATGTGACCCATTGTTCCATATATTGTATCATTTGTATGTAATAGTAATGACTTGTCCCTCACTCGGTCTAATTTCAAAGGCGTTTTTCTCATCATTTTTTTTCTCAGAGAAAAGGGACAACAAAAAGTGAGTGAGTGTGACTAACGTGATGCATTATTAGGAGAATTTCCTGCTGTTGACTCTTTAAGATTTGCTTGTCTCGTGATTACTTTTAACAGCGAAATAGCTATTAGTAGATGTACATTACATCCATTATTACATATACAGAGATACAGAATACAGATCCGTATAGTTTACGCATAAACTTACGTATGACTTAAACTTTTTCTTGACTTTACCTTTAAGGTGCAACAACAACAATAAAGTCAACGTCATTTTTTGCGTTTTATGCACGTTGTATTGTATTCTACTTAAGTCCACCCGAGTGATTCCCATGATTCCTTCTGTATAATCTGGACCCTTTTTATTTACAACAGTCGTGTATATATACGTAGTGCACAGGTATGTTGTGAAATTGTATACAGAGTTTTTGGTTTAGGCTTAACAAAGTCAAAAGTAAAGTTCCATTGCTCTAGAAGAAGGTGACAATGACATGACATTCTCTTTCACAGACAGTCTGGTACAGCAAAGATAGCAAAAAGCTCACCTACTTTATAAAGTAAATAAAAGACCTTGCCTTATCAGTGGGGAACCTGCTATCATCGCTCCTCATGCACTGTTTGTGTTTCTGCCACTGTGCGGACTTCTCGAATAAAAGTTTTAAAAAAGTAAGAAAGAGAGAGAAAAAAGAAGTCCTTCTGCCCTTACTTTGCCTTTTTCTTGAAGGAGCATGGATAATAGACCTACTGCTGTGTGGACATTGTCACCCATTGCTCATTCAATTGAGAAAAGGTGCACATTGTACGTTAGAAGATCTAAACTCGTTTTATTCAATGATCTAAAGAAAAAAAATGAAGCAAAGTAAAAAAGCATTGTGCATAACCAAATTTGATAAATGTCATATAAAAAACGCGCATACTCCCAATGATTTCTCATGTTTACATTTTATTACTTCCACCGTTTCACCTCCAATTGATGATGCAAAAACTACTCACATTTTAACTGTCCAAATGATATTGACTATACATACAAATGAAAGCATGTGAAAAAAAATCTTGCCTTCTTTCCATTTAAAAATGAACAAAGAATATAATCTGGAGAAATATACATACCTATATTCAACCCATGAATGTGAAAGAAAACTATAAAAAAATATCTTCAAGTAATTCAAAAGTGTGGAATGTTAGAAAAAGTACTACTAAAATGTATGCCTTCCACTTGGATAGCTTAATTCAAACGATATATTGTGTCAATGTGTGATCTGATTCCTTTATATTGGCTGTTTGTTATTGTTGGGAAAGTCTCTTGAGAATATGTACTACAGCCTTTAAACTTTTAATAGAAACTTGATGGAAAACTGAAGAATATTTTGAAAACACGAACAAAATGGGCGTACAAAAGCAATTCATTCATAAAATTCAATCAGATTCAGATAGTACCAAAAAAAGTTCAGGTGTTCAACTGGAAGACTGGAACATCAAAATGGGTTTTAAATAGAATGAACAAATATTATTCGATACAGGGGCTGTATTTTTTGTGAACCAAGTTATTATTTGTATACTGCATGATAACTGGTATTATTGATGATGATGATTGTAACGTGCAAGTCGGATATTTTGTTTCTTGCTCTTTTCCTTACATGACTCAATAATTAATTACTGCTACTATCTGCGTACATTTTTTTCCTTCTTTGATGCTGTGCACATGTGTAAAAATCTCCTGGTAGTGAATTCCCTTTACGGTGCTCATATGTCAGGTAAAACAAACGTTGCTGTCAAGAAATAAGCAAAAACACCACCGGACTCAATTAAGTCCCATCATCAATTTTGTTTTTCACTCCCACTGACACACGACGTAGATTAGTTTCATCATTTCATCAAGCAAACAACGAAAAACAAGAACATCATCATCACTCACGGAACAAGATATGTTTCGAAACTTCTGTTATTGTGTTGAATACCTTCTTGCATTTCTATCTCCTTTGTTTTTCATGCACTCATTGCTGATCCTGTTCAAAATTAACGCATATTATACAAGCTTGCACGAGTATTTAAGCATGCAGTTGATGTGCCGTCATATGGGTGCTGTATTTTTCTATGTGGAAAACCTGGCGTTGAGCTCGTGAGAGGTACTTGAACACGAAACATGAGGGAATTGAATCCGATATGGCTGTTATGTTTCAATGAAGACACCGTAAGGTAACGGATGGGAAGTAATTAATCATCTCCGATTTGGAATGATTCTGAAAGTCTCCCACTGCGTCAGCTTCCTTGGGAGCCTATCAAGAGAACAAACTTGATGAGTGCATTGATGATTATTGTTTACGTTGAATAGTAACTACCAACCACACCAATAATCGGTAAGCTAGGCATTTTAAACTATTGAGCTACACACGCAGGTATAACATTCCATTTTAGGTGATCTCATTTGAATCAATGTGCGCACATTCTGTCGGTTTCAATTAATATTACGATTTCATTATAATTTATTATTTGCATACTTGATCAATTACAGGTATTATACGAAATAGGTAAAGCATGGATATGATTTCCAATAAGGGAATTTTATACCACACACTGCGTACATTTTTAAGCTAATAATACACAAATAAACAAAATCCAACCCCTTTCAAAGTTAAGCTGAAAAACTGTCAACTTTTATGAAAATAAAAGCATTTAAGCTAATCGGATTACCAATTTTTACATATAATTGGTGCTTCTTTTTAACAACCAGCGGGTCACAATAGGGAAAATTTAATTTGACATTCGTGTGTTTATGCATGCTAACAAGTTCATTTTAAAATTATACTCACATATGCCTACTACTTGGGAAAAAATCTCCGTTAAACATCATTTTGCTACTTGTACGATGTGTTTATGCGCATATAAACACGTAAAAAGCTTAAATTTGAAATTGCAATTGACAGAACAGATACTAATCCTTAAACAAGAGAAAATGATACCCCATCATGTGAGGATAAGCTTCTCTAATATTTTCTTTTTTTACAAATACAAAGTACCGAAAGTATATACGCGTACCTCCCTGCACCGCCTGAGCCTGCCCTAATGTCACAAAGGGTGTAACCTAAACAAACCCCTTGTTTCTTGGTCAAGTTCACCAATTCCAGTTTATATTTCCCAACATATATATTCATATAACATATAATATTCACCAAACCAAGCAGGCATCGTATATAACAATGCTTATACTTCTTTTTCACCAAACTCTATTTTGTCACTGTAAGTTTTTAACCATGTTTAACTTGGAAAAGAAGAAGAGAACCTTTTCTTACTCTTTTTTTTCTTCTCTCCTAAAATCTTATGTTTTCTTAGAAAAAAGTCGTTTCATATACCATGTAAGTCAGCATGCCCGCTGAGACTTATGGGACACTTTTCCTTTGAATGAGGTCCGAAAAGTGCTTTTAAATATGTGTGTATTCTACATAAAGAAAATCTCCAAATTCTACTAACCGTTTCTATACATAATATATGTAAGTACCCATCATCATACATGTAAAATGGATAAGAAACCCAAACTAAAAGGTACTTTACTTTGTACGCACACAAGTTTTTCTTACTTTTTTTCTGTCCCTTTTCTTGCTGGTGTGTCCCATTGCTTTCCTTAATGATATTTTGCTCCTAGGCTCACCCAAAAGTCACAGGGACTTGGAAATTGATTTTCAATTATCGACTTGAGCTGGACACAGTCACATCTGTAGTGGTTCTCCTCCTCTCTGTCTGAAAACTGTTTAAAATCTTAAAGGCAAGTCTCAATTTGCCCCATCCAAGCTTCTCTAAAGGAATTCTCTTACAATTGTAATCTATTGCATAACTCCAATCTTCTTGCAGTGTTGAAGTTTATCGCTAAACATTCTTGATACTTGACTTAACCATTGGTTTTGGAATTTATATAAATTAAATTACTCAGCTTGAACGTGCTATTTTAGTAAAAAGGAAATGACGGTTGTAGTGAAAGAGTGAGCAAGATAGTGAACAAGAACTGGTTATCGCTGTTAGTGGGAGAAATATATAAAAAGGTAGTGTTGAATTACCAAATCAACTAACCGGAAAAGTTATAAACACACATACATATTACCCAACAAGTAAAATATCATGATGGAGGGACTCTTCATGAACACTTTCAATTCGCATCATCAATATGGAGCAATGCAGTCACATCAGGTAAGCTTTCCAACAAAGCACTTATATTCTAACTCTGCTGCAACATTTTTATATATATGTATCATAGCCCAATTATAAAAGCTGTAAAAATAGTAATATTAATTTCACGAATTGTTAAATCCTTTCCCCACATTTTTTTCTTGATGTTGATGTATTCACCACAAAAAAGAACGTTCAACAATCCTGATTCGGATGTTAATATACCTAACATAAAAGTTCTAACAGCAAAGAATAGTTTTTATCATCGTTATCAATAGATTTTTATTTTCTTTCTTGGCAATAATAATAATAATAAGTTAACTCATGTAGGCATTCAATCCAACAATAATATTAAATATACGATACATTTTACGAATATCTAACAATTCTACAAGTTCGGGTTGCTGTTATTATTACAATTTTATGTACCTCTCTTTTCGGATTCAACGCTAACGCATATATTTGCTGGTGCAAAAGGGAAAGAGAAAATTATAGGCTTCGCCACAACTTCTACTTCAATAATATAACTTAAACAACGAGAGTTGAATACTTATGCGCTTAATACAATTGTATCGTCGACGAAAGGTACAAATACATTTATATTTTTTTACGTATATTCTCCACACAATGTGTATACGAAAAAACAATCTTGCGGCATTTCGTTTCTTGATTCCTTTTCTGTTACTTCACTGCTCCAAGCTTCTCTTCTGGCTCTAACTGACTCCACTTTTCGTCCCTTATTTCTTCAGTCTGACAAAAAGAGACAGAGAAAAAAAACAAGAGTGTGTATTTTCATCCATGCAGTAATGATCAAGTCGGCATATCTTAAAATGAATTCTTTTTTTTACCACGAATTACTCTTGCCTTTAAAAAGTATTTTTGCCCAGAAGTATTATCCTTCTTTAAAACATTTTATTATTACATAGATATTATGTACCTTGTAGAATAATGGCTTTCATCATGTCAAAAATATGTACATAATATGGAGATAGGAAATAAGAGAAATAATATTATTACAACAGCCGATTTTGTGATATCCTCATTCAAATAATCATCACCTCAGTATCATGATCTGAATGATGATGAAAATTATATTTTCTCTGATCATATCAAAACGA
>JAQFZG010004923.1:0-11025 GCA_034695465.1 Entomobrya nicoleti
TTTAGACGAGTTTCATTGGGCTTTACTGTTTGCATTAAATTCAAGCAGTGGGATGATGTTTATCTGTATAGCTTACGCCTACATAAACATTACGCGGTTTTGCTCTTGGGTAAATATATCATCATGTATTTCGATACGCATTTTTACCGAATTCGCAACAAAGTATTCTCATGACAGGGTATTAAAAGTACGAGTAGCTTTTTAAAGAGTAGATTGTTTGCACAGCCGGTTTTCTGTTTTACTTTAGGATTATGACCTCGTACGTCAGGTTTTATGATGTCTAATTTAACTTTATATACAAATCATGTTTTCTTCTTTAAGCTTAGCGTACAGCTTACGAAGAAAACTTTGTGAGATTCGGGTAGAGTGCAAAAAAGCTCTTGTAATTTACATTGTGCAAGCATTTTTGAACAAATTATTATACAATTTTGTCTCTTAAGAAATATCTTGCACTTGCTTCTCACGATAAACGACCAGCTATTTAATGAATAAAGTACAGAAAAGGAATGATTCTATGATTCTTTTGAAATTTCATTTTTCAGTAAAAATCTCGACCTGCAGTTTGCATTTTTATTTGTTGGTCACGGAATCTACGGAATCACAAAATGAAAGGGGAAGGAAAAAAGTTCCCACTATTCTAGCTCATTACTTTTAAAGACAACTAAACACCTGAATGAAATATAATGCGCATGGCCTACACAA
The DNA here is from genome assembly GCA_034695465.1 of Entomobrya nicoleti. NCBI lineage: Eukaryota > Metazoa > Arthropoda > Collembola > Entomobryomorpha > Entomobryidae > Entomobrya > Entomobrya nicoleti. The sequence goes on from JAQFZG010004923.1 coordinate 703, forward strand.
TAATATAAATGTATATTGCAGATTACTAACATTGGAAATTTTTGCATACATACCTATATTATCCCCATCATTTAGGGCGAAGGGTGAAAATATAATTTAACTTAATAGAGGATGGTGATGGTGGGTTGTATTTCATGCATGTTTGCTGTGCTGATACCATAGATAATGCCGCTATTAATACATTAATATCATTGTCATTATACGACTTCGTTCCATAAATGCGCAAGCACCTACACGAAACAAAAGGATATCATGCAACTCAAATTGAATACACAAACTTACTTATTTTTAAATTTATTAATGAAGATTATTTTAATGCGAAGGATTTTTATTATTATCTGCAACGTCATCTTTACTGTGTCTGTTCACTGTTGTAGTTCGCGCACACTGGCATGGGACAATACGGATGCAATTATTAAATAATGACTTATTATTACAGAATGTGTTGCGTGCAAAAGCATAACTTCATGTTTGGGTTGGCTCGAGCGAACCAAGTTTTTAAAGGTTCAAAAAGTCTGCTTTCGCAATTAATGCACCTTTACGTTCATTTAATTCTCTTGGTTAATAAGCATTAACATTGAAAACTTTGCCATTATTGCCTAACATATGTTCATTTTTGTATTAAACATCATTATGGCAGAGATCTCCATTTCATGAATGATCATATTATTTTTATGTGGACAATGTTTTTCAATGGCAATGTAAAAAGTGTTAAGTAGCTCTGCCTTTATTGTGTTACGAAAAGAGCTATTTTTATTATTATGAAACGAATGCATCCCAAGATCAAGGTTATTTTGTTGAAACTAAGCAATGCACTTGTTTGTGGCAGTGACTGACTGGGCGAGCTCCTAGTAGAATGTAGACACAGACAGACGGGAAGCCTCTCTGCTCTTTGTTTATTGTTATTCGGTACAAAAATAGGGATGTTGGAGAATTTAATCTAGAAGCTAGCATCTCATACTTCCGCACTTTTTCAATGGCAGAAAAGAAATTCCTGTTTCGAGAATTTAAAAGGTTAATTAAAATTGCATAAAGGAAGTGAGCTATAACGTGTTTGTTTTTCCATTGGTTAAAAGGTTCTTCTGATAGACGAAAGAATTTCATGCAAGAGGGATTGTAAAATACTTGGAATGATAGGGTAAAGTGTATAATTTTTGTAGAGATGTTACTCTCACTTGCATTATTAGACAACCAAAGAAAACCAGTTTGTTGCGAAGAAGATTAGATAACTGTTACAGTTATGTGTTATGTTATCATTCATTCAACTTATTTTTTGTGTTTTGAAGATAATTATTAAGTAGATTTTCTGATTCATGAAAAATCTCACTTTTTACCAAGTGTCCGATTAATTTTGTGCAAAAATCATCAAAGTAATTTTGGGGTTTTTATAACTGTCAGCTAGCTCAAATAAAATAATAATACTTTAAAATACCGGTATTCATTTCACAAAGGAATTCTTCTGGTTTGTTAGTAAAATTACAAGCATCATGCTTCTAATATCATGAAAAATATCTAATATCATGTTCCACGGAAAGCCGGAAAACTCATGAGAATAACCGGAAAACACAAACGTTTGAGAAACAAAGTACTCTGTATATGTAGATACGTAATGTACTGAAAACGATCCAACCAACTTCGTTCTCATGGCAACACTTTTTGTCAATATTGTTCTGAATGTGTATGGTATGGTTTTACCTGAGTTAGCAAGTAAGTAATACATCATACCCATACTATACAAATATAACTGCTGCTTATTCCCTTTTGTAACCCATACCCATGAAACAGGTGAAATCCATTGTGTGCATTTCAATTTATAAGCTCAACGAGGCATAAAATTTATTTTATGATAGAATAAAATTAGTAGTCGAGGACAAATATAACACATTATTGCATAGGTAACGCATACCAAAAAAGGCTACGTAGTTTGTACTTCAAGCATGCATAATTAATCAGATCACATTCATCTAATTCCAAAGTACGAACTCATGTATATATTGCTATAAAAAGGCAAAGCAGTGCCATCCTAAATTAAATTAATGTAATACTTGAGAAATAAAAATGTTTTGTACTCATCTTTAACAAGTATATTATTATTCTAAAGGAATGTTTTAATTTCTTTTACAGGATTCTGGAATATACCACTTGAAATAACTGGAGATCACATCGCTATCATTCAAAATCAACTTCAAAATTTCTCGTAAAGATTCCAAACATACTCGACTCAAATTAAATGAAGTACAGTGGAAGTAAATAGATAAATCTGTGCATACGGTGAAAAATGAAAGCTGAAATTGATAAACAAGCATTCAACATTGGAGAAATGCATACGGACTACTAGTGACTACTCTGATAGTAGCATATAATTTACCAGCTATTTAATTCAGTTGTGCCAATTGAAGAAGAGAAGAAAAAAAACACTTTAACTTCAGTATCGGTTGTTGAGCTTTTAAAAAGTTTTCATACTTTCTCCTTGCTCAACTATCCATGAGAGAAAAGGCGAGAGGGTGAGGTGATAATAATGCCTACAAATCTGAAAAGCCTTCTCAGTCGTTCTCGTTCAAAGAACGAGCTGAAATTGAGAGAAAGTAAAGATGAGATATCTCCCTCAGGCAACAATGGCAAGATAAGTGGCAGTGATGGTGGTTCATGTTGTCCATGTGAATCATCGGGAAATCACGCCTGTTTGAACGAAGCTTGTTGTTGCCAACAAGGTAGCTGTGAAAATTCTTCATGCAGTAGTGTGACGAAAGCAGAGTCGTACTTACAAGACGAAAATGATTCAGCAGACGATAATTGTTATCCCCCATTGAGTCCTGATTTTAGTTACACCACCAACAAAAGTGATGAAAGTCCCGATCCTTGTTTAATGCCAGAACACTTTCTCAAAAGTCTAAATAGTGAGAGTGGTCCTGGTACAACAAATACTATGATACCTTCTGGAAATTCCTTCCATAATAATTGCTGCTTGCCACCTCAAACTCACCAAGATGGACGCTGTGGAGGAGGCGGAGGAGGAATGTATCCATGCTGCAGCCGAAATTACCCTACCTACGATATGGTAGAACCTAGTATGGTGGCAGCTGGAAATCTAAGTGGAATGGCCTACTGTAGGGGAGGAGGGGGTGGTGGTTACTACTTGGACGAGAAATCTAGTATGGCTTGTTCATCTCGTCTGGTTGGTGGTGGCGGCGGTGGAATGATGGACCAAAGTGATAATGTAGAAATGAGAAGAAATGCAAGTTGTAAAACACTTTTCTACTCCTGTTCAACTTTACATCAGCCAACTTGTACTTCTTTTGAGTCTAGTCACATGGATTCAACTTTAGAATTTTCCCCTGGATCTTCTCGTGAGAATCCTGGTGGTACATGTATAACATCTTCTGGAAATGCTGCAGCTGTTCCGTCAAATATAAAGATACCAAGTTTCAGCCACTGTCAGGCAAGGACGAATGTGGCTGATGGCTGTGGCTCCTTGGCATACGGATCGCCATCAGCTGCATGTTGTACTTCGACTAATGTGAAGGATGGATCTCCTTGTCAAAGTTTGTCACTGAGGAAATGTGAGACTGTGTTAGCCCTATCCAACTTTAACGGAAGCGCCTCAACCGCCACTACCAATCCTGTAACTACAAGTAGTGCAAAGACGTACATAAGAAATCCCACTTCTGGAGCACCAACTTACCCAAACTTTCTAGCTGGTGGGACAACAGGCGCTACTGCCTCACACTTGTCGTCATCTTCGGCAATTCCTTCGAGTAATGTGGGTGGGAAAGTGAAAGTAATGAAGGAAAAAATACTTTCAACGTCATCATCTGCTCTAAATTGTCTTCTTCATTCCTCATCGAGAACTGGTAAACTTTTATCAGGATGGAAACTCAGCTCAGCTAGTAGCTCGTCAAATAGTGGCAGTAATAGTAATGTGGGTCATATCAGTAACATGTTTAGTGGAAGCAGTGAAGGAAATAATTGTCTGGGCGTAAATTGTCAGCCAAATAAACATTTCTTAGGGCCCTCTGGCATCTCAGCAACGCCTGCTGCCGCCACCAGTAGTGGTAGTGCAAGTGATAACAATAAGGTTGGGTCCAGTGCCTCCACAAGAGTTGCTGGTCATCATCTCCATCATCAACATCACAAATCTAGAAGCCAGCTATCCATTTCGGAGAACAGCTTCAGCACTAGTCCTGCACCACTGACTCCAGTTAATCGGCTGAGAAGAAATGTATCTGTCAATAATACCAGCGGTTCATTCTGTCCTACTAGCGGTAGTTTAAGTGCCCATTCATCCTACTCTCGATCCAGTAGTGTCGCTTCGTTCGGATGGAAAGAGAAAGACGATCCATTTGAACAAAGTCTCGAATGCCGGCTTTGCCTGAATAATGTTCGTTTAGAAGATACGATGGAAATCCGCGCCTGTTCTTGCCGATATTGCAAAGACGTAAGTCATCATTCCAGAAAGAATGGTAGAACGGTCAATTTTTTTTCTTTATTGTCCTCCCCTTTTCCTTGTGATGAGATGTGTTTGTCTACCAGCATAATAACATATAGTAATGAATGTAGGCTTGAACAAACTTTTACGCTTGACATTAAATTACAAATACCAATCTTAGGAGAAAGTTGGAAATGTCATTGCGTAAAGCATGATATTTGTAAGTATGTATGTATGTATATCTAGTATAATTTGTACATATGAAGACTTATTTTCATTTGGAGAAATGAAAGTTCACTCTACTATGGTATAATGAATGAAACTTCGAATCTTGTAGTAGTTCAATTTTTTTTATTTGGTCCATTGAAGCAGAACAAACTTGAACTGAAGTAGTTTAGCCAGCTTACTGACGGTTTTATGTATACGACTGTTGCATATATAGTGTGTTTGGTAGTAGTAATAATCAAGTTTGTTCGTAATCCCCTTGTTCTGTGTCTAATGCTTCCAAATAGAGGATTTATGGTGTTTTTTATTTCATTTATTATAAAACATCTTGATATAAACTCATATATATATATGTACTTTTGTGTGCAAGTAAAAAGTACAGACAAACAAGCGTGAAGTGTATGATGGTGAGCAGTGAGCACGTTGTTGGTGAAAGTAAACTTGGTACGTATTATGTAGGCTCCATAATAACATCAGTTTAGTTTGACAGTTAATTCCACTGAGCAACTTTTAGAAAGGATTCCTTATACTTTATAATCTTTCTCAATGCTGGCTAGTCACATTCAAAAACTAAACGCACAAAAATATACACCCAACAACTGTCACTAGTCACTGTGCTTTTTGCCTTTTTCATTCACGAAACAAATTCAAGTGGTCGTGCTTCAATTTGTGTGAGAAAATCAATGTGATTATTAATGAGGACTTCAACACTATTATGCATACCACCACAAGCTAGCTCTAATTTTAGACGTTGATTATAGCATGATCAGCGAAATGATTATATTTATTGTTGCGCTATGTCTAATTTTGAATTACTTATCATTAAATTACATTAGGATGACGTGTTGTGGGAGAACCCCTATACAAAAAAAATCCTTTCGTAACAGCAAAAATATGTATTGAATAGGCGCTTTATCGTCATGATCATGTACACACATATATTAAACACACATGCTAATGCCGCGTGGGTGGATCAAGTAGCAAAGTAAATAGGAGAGATAGTAGATATAGCGTAGAATACACTGTTTTTGGCCGTCTTGTGTAGAAAACTTGGTAAATTACAAGAATGAAACGCAATCTTTTAAGCAAGATTTATGTTGCAAACTCATGCTTGAAAGTATATAAATTAGTTTTCTTTTCTGACTTGAAGTTTCCTTTTTCCTCGCTTCCCTTGATTCTCTATATATCTTTTACACGAATGACGAAAGTATAAATTAGAAGTTGGAACGCAACTTTTTGTAGCTTGAAATGTTCCGTGGTTTGATGTAGCACGTATAGAATAATCACGGAAGTAAAATGCATACCCGAAAACATAATGTCCCTTTTCAATGTTTTCGCTTTGAAGTGGAAAAGCATTTAAAAAAAGATTTGATCATTATAATAATGCATTGTGGATTCATTTCTCTTTTCAGTGTTTGATTAGCTATGCAAGCTTTGAAATACAACAAGGTGCTGATGAGATAGCCTGTCCGGACGCAAGCTGCGAAAAGATGGGAGAATTGTGTATTCTGGAAGTGGAACAACTCGTGCCTCCCATGCTTTTGGAAAAGCATAAAAAGTTCAAGCGATTCAGAGGTACGTTAAATCAAAAATTCCGTCATGATATTCCATTTGGTATGCGAAAAAATGCAAACAGGATTGAATTTAAAGGAAACTAGTCGTAGTTCGTCTCGTCATTTCATGGAAAACATAGCAGACATGCTAGTTTTTGAATGATAAATAAGGATCCTATTGTGTTGATGTATATCAAAGACACATCCGCCGCTAACGAATCCTTTTCATTGATTATTTATATTTATTTGTTGTCATTGCAGAGGTAGAGAAAGATAGTAAGTTGATGTGGTGCCCGTCGCCGGGATGTGAAACAGTCTGCCAAATTCAGGACGGGAATAGTCTATTGACAGGAGGTTTTGTTACCGAAAATGAAAACAGGGCTCATGTTGGAGGTGCTGTAGGAGGATCACGTAGTCTCCCTTTTATAAACTGTCCCACTTGTCGGAAAATCTATTGTGCAGAGTGTAAATTGAGTTGGCATCCGGACTCAAGTTGTGAGTCTTTCCGTCGGAAACTCATCAAACAAGGCAAGTTGAGTTCCGAAGATGACGAGCTATTTTCATTGGACTCCATCAAGAAGTGTCCGTTTTGTCACGTACCTATCGAAAAGGATTCTGGATGTGCTCAGATGATGTGTAAACGGTGTAAGCACGTCTTTTGTTGGTACTGCCTCGCATCGCTGGATGTAAGTAAATTTTTCAACTTTATTTGCTTACTCTTGGGAATATAAATGGAAATGGCTCTCAAAATACCTTCATTTTTCCCCATCACATCTTAGCTCCATCCTTGTAACATGTTTATCTTTTCTCGTTATTTATTCCCATTATCATTCCCTTCAGTTGTGTTCTTGTACATTATACACATTCCTTTCATTTTTAGCATAATACGAACGTTCGGCTAAGTCAAAATTGAACAAAAACAACCGACAGGTAGAATTTCTGGGTTTGTCGGCTATAGTCGCCTACATCCTTGTTTTTATTCCACGTGGACATCAATATTTTGTTAGAACAGCAATTTACTTAAAAAGTTTCTGCGTATGAAGCCATTTTCTCCTTTTTTGAAACAAAGCTTTGACCATTTTCATTCGCATTATATCAACTAGTGAAACGATAATAAACATTTCTTTCCAATGACAGTAAAGATAACACAATGATATCAAACGATCTCATCATAGTGATGTATTTTTATTGGTGTGCTGATCAAAAGATACTTACTACAGTGCTTAGAAGGTATTCTCTTTCTGTACCCGCTCAACCATTTTGCAGCAAACTCGATTTCCTAGTTTCTCCATTGCAGTCAAGTCGCAAGTTGTATCTGTTGTCCAACTCTTGGCAGCTCCAAGAATTTTTGGTAGCTTCCACCTCATTATTTTATCTGAACTATCATGTTATGATGGTGTTCTGGAATTAGTTGTGAATGAGATTTGCATTGCAGATGTGTTTCGCCCTATCTCTCATTTCCTTCATGACTATCTGCTACAACACTGAGATTTAATTAAAAGAACGTAAACTTGGTCTCCAACTTGGTCCATTTGTTACTCTGGACTTTGGTGAAAGTTGACACTTTCTTTTTTCGTCTACTTCTCCCCCCTGTGTTTTTGCTACTTATTACTACCAACCTACTAGAAAAGGCAAGCCACGCTTCTGGAAAAGCTTTACATTGTCTGGGTGTTTCCTTTAGATAAGAAAATGTATTCTCTTTATTCCAAACTGTTAGCTTTATTTGCGCTGTTCAATCTACAAACAAGATTCCTTATTACCTATATATACATTACGTCACTACTTGCTTGTCTTGGATAAATTATGCATCCATTCTTTGTTAAGAAGTAAAAGTGAATATATAATTCTATTACAAAATGGTAAACTCACAAGGAAAATTGTGATATCGCATGTAAGTTCTATCAGTTCGTTAATACAACGTACAAGACAAAGCTCTGCATAGACGATAAAAAGGTAAAATGTAGGACAGAATTTTAGAAGCAGGAAACACAACCAGGGTTGGTGAAACGTGAAGTTAATGTATATGGCAAGTCATGTCTGCCTTGGAACATGATGCAGCGATGAAATATTATATTACCTACTTTCCCTAGAAGCCCTCAAGTAAAACGAACAGTAAGGGCACCGAGTCTTATGGTGGATATTAGAAGACCTAGGAATGCTAGATAGTGTACACAATGGAATTGTTATTATCATCATCATTAAATATGTACGGAGCTTTGGTCAGATACAATAACACTAGCAAAGTAAGACGCTCAAAAGGTGGATTACTGTTTTCACTTATATTCCATTGAACAATAAAAACTGATTTCCTAAACGCCTTGTTTTTTGGCAGGTGTCTGCGTTGCTTTTCTTGTGAACATCATTACGATTATGTATTGTGATGAGACTAGAGAGTGGTGTTGACTATATTATGGGCATATTTCAGAATAAGGCTTTCCTATTTTTGAATAGGTCATCATTTTCATTCCTACACAAGACAATAAACATTTTCCCCACTGAAGCAGCGCATTTGTAGCATTATTTGTTGGTCCATAAACATACACAGGGTTAATATCATCATCATCAAATAATGTAGCTTGCAGTCATACGGATTCTTGAAGAGTTGATGCGCAGAAAACTAACTGGGTTTCTTTTAACGTTCTTTACTTCTGCGAGAGTAATCTGGAAAATGAAATTGATTCTGCGAACCATAACATGATACGCGAGTAACCTTTCTTTCTGGTGTGCGATCACATCATAATAATATTTTCGAATTGTATTATCCATCCTCTGCTAGATTATTAAATATACATACATTCCAGTTAGTATATAACAAAGTTATAATACACAAAAAGCTTCATATTCACAGAGGAAATTTCATTACCCCTTTGGTGTAAGGAAGTGGCAAAATTTAATTAGCCGCCTAAGTGTATTTCTACAACAAAATTACTGTCAATGATTGGTAAAAGATGGAATAGATCTGTACCATATACCTAACCATGCATATGATATTTCGATCGTGTAATGAGGTTTTGCTGAAACTTTCACTACCCTAAACCCAAAGCAAATAAAGTATATGTAGGTCGGATGGACAGACTGAATTAATAAAAACAATAACTTGGCATGTTTTTGCTGCATAATGAATTGGAGAGCGTAGTATATAAAATTGTTAGGTACAAAACAAGGAAGAAAACTAGGGACGTACGTACGTTTATACTGATACACTCATGCAGTACGTACGTTCATCGTAATTTTCTCTGCACCACTCCATCATCTCTCTTCTAGCAGCTGCATTTCATGCTGCTTTCACCATATTTGCTTGTTCTTCATTCATCTACTACTTCAGTCAGTCTACTTTTAAATATTGCATTCCATAGTAGAAAAAAACCTCGTGTTCAACATAATGCAAAAATGCCTATTTTATACACAGCATTATATTATCCCTCCTCCAATGAAATGAATTTTTATTCTTTAGAGACAAGAAAACCCTTGATAGGATGCGAGGAGATTACATTTTTATATTATTGTCAGCAGTACAATACTTTTTACGAAACGATGGAAGGAGCATTTACCTATTATTATGCAAGTCTTTATTACAGTGTCAGTCAGGAGTCACTATAAAGACAGTTTTTATGTTTTCACTTTTACTATTTCACCTATTTCTTTTAAGCTGATGCTCCTTTTTGCCCATAAATATGTAAGTGTAAGTGACATGATACTAGGTACAATACAAATTGCAATGTGTTACACATGCTGGTGTTATATTAGAGGAGTGACACAGACACGGAAAATATTTCATGCACGTTGTAATAAGATATACCATTATTTGAGCTGGGCTACATCTGGAATACATAGTAGTTCACTGACAGGGTTCAGAATTTGTTCTATGAAGAAAAAAAAACTTATAAAAACATCTTATACATTTTTTGGTTGGGTCCACTATACCTGGTAGTATGTATAGCTGTGCGGTAGAAGTTAGATGAAGAATGGAAATGCTTTCTTGTTCTTCATGGAAAGCACTTACCGTGTGTACTAGGTACTGCACTGTGTGTGGTATGATGACTATGATGTATTAATATTATTATTTTATACAAGAAAAAAACCTATCATCCACGTCGTACAATTGAGTATAACATCAAG
>JAQFZG010004924.1:0-11022 GCA_034695465.1 Entomobrya nicoleti
TCTGATGGCGGCAACTATAAATACTATCTCTATGAATCTGGATCTACGTATATATTAGGCGTTAAGGTTTCCCTTCAATTTACATGGTACAAATTTACTCTGCTTCTATTGCAATACCTAATTAAGTCATTGACATTGGGCCAGACTAACTGCCTGTACCGAACAGGTGTAACGTATTTAAAAATACTGTGATGTGATATGTTGATAATGCATTTAAACCATCACCACATTGTTATTCACTGTCTGGCTCTTAGTAGTAACTTCACATCATAACTACAAATAAACTAACTTTATATTGTGAACTTATCAGTTTCATTATCCTTTTATTCCGGATATATATTTAATTAGCAAAATATTCAAACAACTAAACATATAACACTTCATTATTTTAAAAAAATCTGCTATACAAATAAGGGCACGATGCTGCTGCCGGGCCAAACCGGTGAAATTTGTAAAGTATTTAATATAATCTTTAACGTGTATTCGTATCGAAAGGAATGGTTAAAAATGCGTTATTTTTTTGATGCAAACAATGTCGTTTCTTTTGTGGATTTATATTGATACGTAGAAAAATCTAACAGAGAAGGACTAAAAGCCATCCTAAAATAGTCCCGCACGTTTTACCAATGACACTACAGATGATAATAGTTTGTCAGCCACATTAGCTTATTATTACATTTGGGTAATTTGTCCATCGTTATTTAACATTGCATATTGTTTATATTATGTAGTTTAAAACGCGTAAACTAATTCCACATACGATTTGAAGTCAAACCGCTAATATCGTTTTAAGTACTAAACCCAATTGAATGAATTTTTGTTTCTTAAGATATACTTAACTACATCAAATATGAAAATTGATACCAAACAGTTTCTCCTGGCCGTTTATTTTCCATGCTCTGTTATTTCTTGATAATAACCGGATCAGCACCACGACTTTCGCATACTGTAATTGTTAATACTGCAAAAGGGGATGAAGGACGTATGAAACTGGAGCAGATCATTTTCATCACCAGTTAGCCTAGATTTGGTGCAACTATCTGAAAAATAAAATTTGATTTTATATCACTTCGTAGTTTTTTTTACTTTAAAAACGAATTAAATAGGTTGTGAAAAAATAAAGTAAATTTGGAATATTATTAGGCAAAACTTTATGTTTAACTTACATGGCTAGCCACTAAAAACGGCTATTATCTGCTGAGAAATTCATCTCGTAATTACCCATCCTTAATGTTCAGAAACTGAAATAATAACAAAAATTTCTTGTTAGCTTATTCAAATATTTTACACTAATCTAAACTTTATATCTGTAAATTCCTTTAAAATCATGTCCATATTTAATGGATTCATTACCGTCCGTTTGAGAACTGCAACTTGTTCCTTTTACAAATGTTTGATTAATTTTCTTGTTCCATCAGTCATGTTTTTATCCGGCAGGTCTGTTCCATTAAGTCGATTCATATAGGAAATTAATCTTCAATGTTTGTTTGTAAAAATAACTAACGTTTGTAAACGTTCACGCACCTTTCCATGCCGTTTAATATTCCACTTGTAGTTGTTATCACGTTAATCGGTTGATATCTCAACAAGACGAATTTATTTATTATTGGCAAATCTGCCAGACACTTGTCATTTTGCTGTTGCCAACTCGACACTGTTTTTTCTTGCTCAACAGGTGAGCAACAAGAAGTGGGGTTCTTCATACCACATGTCTAAACATGTATCTTACATAAATATTAGGAAATTTTGCATGGTGATAACTAAAATAATAACAGATGAATAAACATTTACTTAAATTGTGGTGGTCTGAATTCCCAATTAAAAACGTTAGCTATGTATGGCTCCAGTAGAAAAAATAAAAACTTTTGCCATTTACATGTACGTATGGTAGTGGTCATGATACAAAAATCACATAAAGACAGAGCGTATGTACTTTCACATATTGTTGTGTTAAGGAGCAGGTGTAATAATATCGTAGGCTAAGAAGATGTAATACAAAACAACGAAACAAGCATCATAGTAATACTAACAAAATAGTGAAAGAATGATATGTGTTTCGCTTACCTTGTTTTTTTATTGCCTTGGTCAATAAAACAAGCGGGTAGGTTATGTAACTTTGTGTGCTGTTCATCATGTAAAAGTTTGTATCAAGCCAATATGTGCTCTCTGGTACTGATCAAAGTCAACTATTTTAAATTTTAGTAGAATGAGTGACGAAACCGGTTTTTTGGGGCTGTTCCTTGATTACAGTAATGTGGGTGTAAACTCTTGATATAAAAAGAAAAGTTGAATGGTTGCATACAACTTGTACTGGTGTAAATGGTCCCAACTTGACGAATGAACGTTCCCTGTAATCTCACCTGACTAAAAACAAATTCATGAAGCAACAAAGTAAAATGTAATGTACAATTGAGTATGAAAATGCTAAAAGCTCATGGTGTTGAGTATGAAAACTTAAGTAATGTGAACAAAATTAAATACAGGGTAAGATGAAATTTTTCCCATTTTATAAATTTATAAGAAAATAAAAACGTGAAGAAATAAGCAAATTACGTTCACCGATTTATTTTTAATTTTTATTAGTTTTTACATATCTTTGAACTGTACTAACAAAACTTCATTTATTATTAATACAGTTACACTTTTTTAAATCAATTTTGGTTATTTTAAGCTTTTTATGAGTGCCTTCACTTTCATCATAAATTGAGGAAAACCACAAAAATCGGCTTATTCTATTGTTTATTGAAATTTTCTACGTCATTCTTAGTAAGTGATACCCACAAGAAATATATATTTTAAATCACATGCTACCTTGCATGCAACAAATGGAAAACTAATACTGCGTAAATTTACAAAAAACCAGAAGGTATTAAGTAAATTCTTATTATTTGTTTTATTCTAAAGGATATTTTTACCATACCGAAATTACTACTCTTAAGTATACTTTCGAAGTTACAATCGCAAATTGAATCCAAATTTTCTCTTGCCACAAACGTCATGGAATTTATAAAAATTCCAATTTGGTTTCATCGCCTATTTAAAAAAACAGACTCATTGCCAATAAGTGTCATAAATTTTACGTAAAACATGAAATATTGACCAAGCTGTAGGTAAACCTTCCATTTTTGGTTGTAGCTACCAAGAGTTTATGTTTTTTGTTGTGCTACATTATTGACTGGACGATCCTGCCAATATTTAAACATAATAATGTCGTAGCAAAATAGTTCATTAGGATCCACATGACAAGCACAAGACTACACTGGTTCAACTGCGGGTGCTTAAATTCATTACTATACTGTTTGCAATACATCAACAAAGAAAACATTTTAACAAAGTCGAGATGATTTTGGAAAGGTTTAATGTTTTATAGACATACGCAACGCAAGTACTTCATCAATATTGTAAACTTTAAACTGTAATTTTTTTTACATACATTGTAAGATTTCAGTTATATTTTTGACACATATTTTTGTAATATAGCGATAAACGTAACCAATATTATTGTCTAGTAACAGCAAATAAATGTAATAAAATTTAGGTGTACATACTTTCTATTCTATGCAGGATATGTCACAGATCTATGTACAATTTTCCATTTTACAACAAAGTAACCCATTTGTGCTAAAAAAATCCCCCTTTCGATTGTGACTTTTTTGAAATTTACAACTAAACAGTAATTATTGTCAAAAAAATTACCAGGTATTCAACTAACTTAAAGGTACCTTACACAAAACAGGAATGTAAAACATATTAAATTAATTTGAAACGGCACTTTAACTTAACATTTATTTGAAAACTAGTGGCATGGAGCGGACCCCAGGTATTTTCGAAACAAAACCTAATTATTTTTTAGTAATTATTATTATTATTATTTATTTAAAGTAATTAACACCCAAAAATAAAAACTGTTGTGAAATGAATTATACCATACTTTCGCAGGTAGATGTTATGACAAAAGCATATAAGCAATATTCTGGACGCGCAGAACTTACATTGGACTGCGACCACGGGCTATTTATGGATAATATAAGTTTTTGGCTTGCACTTTATGGACACTTACTAATACTAATTGACAAAATATCAGATACATTCGAACAACAAATACTAAATTTAAGCTTTATATGTGACAAAATTAAAAAATCCGGCATACGTAAATGATAATTTCTTGCAAGTACATTTTGCGGAGAAACAAATACAAATAAAATATGAGGGAAAAAGGTTTTTCTTTGAAATATGATATCTATTAAAAGCTGAATATTTACAAAACCCAAAATCGTCCAAAGTTCTAATTCTATCAGTTAAATTAAAAATGTGTCCACCAAAATTGTGTACGCATACCTGATTCTGATTATTTATTAATGCAGCAGTATGAGATCGTGGCAATTAGGATTAAAAAAATGAGAATCATGACGATAACAATTAATTTAACAAAAAAATATTGTCAAGACCATGGTCTTCTTATTCTGTCTATACTATAAGTTATAAAATTTCCCATATTTTGAGAAAATAGTTTTGTTATCTTCAAATGTTTCTCAAATTGAAAGTTAAGCACATTACTTTTGTTAAAAAATTGTAAAATAGCCGGTAATTACATGTCTTCTAATAAGTATTCGAATGAGAAAATTGACTGGATTTATTATATTTCTTAAAGTTTCCGCTTTATCATTATCCAAATAAATATTTCCTTTTTTGTCTCGAAATGATTAGTCAATAATTTTTTTTGTCAAAATAATCGTTTTATTTATTTTTTACCAAAAGTGCTCTTCATACCTAATCCATTATGGTTGGAGCAGGTGGTGTTATTAGTCGTCAAATTTAATTGCTCAATCTTCGAATTCCATTGCAGTTTGATGCCAGTAAATTCCATTGTTGTTGCAATTTCTTTTAACTCAGTCCGATTCAATCCAGAGTCGCACACAAAAAGGAGTGTGTGCATTTGACTTGTTGTTATTACTTTTACGGTTGACGATTTCAGAAAACTGAGTTATCTGGTATCTAAAACAAAGTAAATTATATTCTAGCATAAGTACATTTTATATCGGTGATGAAAAATCGCGCGGCAACTAGCAAAAATGATCTGGTTATATTCCCCAACTTTTCTTTGACTTTCTCACTTATTTTTCTCGCAAATTAAAGATTCTTTAAGGCTCTCGTTGTAAAAATCTTCAATTTTGTTTCTAAATATCGTCTGTTTTTTGTAGAAAAACTCCTCAAAAATAGCTTTTTATGGAAAATCTTCAAATTTTTCCGAATCAGCAAGATTACTTTCACCTGATTTTTTTTCTTCATTACCAGGATGCTTCCTATTGAAAGTTCTCTGTGACGTTCTTGCATAAAATGGACATAAAAAATAAAAAGAGTTGTAAACTAAATAAAATAATCACTTACATGGGTGGCTTTTTACCTAGTGGACTATGAACGTATTAAATCGTGGAGCTAAACTTATTCACACTGTATTCACCTTTAATCAATAATACACACAACGTTTAAGTATTTATTTTTAATTTATGACTGGTATGAATTCCACAACGAGCAGGAAACCGCCCTACTATTTGAATGATATGCCTCATATGTTTTATATTTTTTTCACAGTAAAACATCCCACAAAACCAAATAATTATTTTGATTTTAAACGTTAAAGAACTCGCCAGGATTTTATTAAAACTTTTGATCTTCTTAACATTTGTCTTCAATTTTTTAAACTGTGGTATCAAATTGAATTCAAGATAACTGGGAAGGCTTGAAATTAGGTTATTAAATTCAAGTTTGTTTATTAACAATAGTGGCAGATGTTACCGCAACTGATCCTCAAAACACCAACTTGATCACTGCCAACTCGACAAAAAGTTTTTTTTTGTGATTTTTAAAAGACCAGTTTGTTTAACATTAGATGATATATAAAATACATATATGTTTTCTCACACGAACTTGTATGTAATCATACAACCAAATATACTTTAAATAACGGCAGTATCAAACTTGAACAACAGTCACATACAATTCTTAGGAATGTCGATTCACAAAAAGTTGAAAACAAACTGGGTTTACTGAACAAGTACTCACGTGAAACAGCTATACAAAAGATAAATCCTGACTAAAGCAAGCAAGCAACAAGCCAGAGGGCTGTATATGTTGATGCTATGCATTGTATAAGTGAATATGAAAAATCCTGAGATGACAAAGTGAAAGAAACTTCAAACCTTCTTCCTTAACTGCTTTGTGCAGGACCGTTACCTCAGGTGAAATGTTTCATTTGAAATTATTTTGTTCATGAAGTGATTGTACGTTTAAAATTCTTGATCATAGAGAAAAGTTGTAATAAGTAAAAACAAAACTATGTTGCTTCACTAGAAATTATATGTGGCTGATATTTACCTCAATATTTCATAATAGTGCAGCTTGCACATTCTATAGACCGATTAATAATGCTGAATTTTTCAAGCTAACCAAATGGGCTAGGTGAATATTCTAGAATGTTTTCTATGGTAAATGTAGGCACGTGTCAGACGCATTTCTTTTTAATTCTTGGATTTTAATATTAGTATGTTGTTTTAAATGGGAATGTAAAATAAGTCAATTATATGCATGAAACGTAAAGATGCCTAAAGTCGAGTAATAGTTTGAGATATTATGACAATAAAAATGAAATATTGAAGCATGTAAAATACAGTACTCATCCGATTGCAATTAGCTTTGGTGTAAAAAAATCAAGTTATTCTGTCTATTATTCAGTTTTAATCCAATCTCAAGGTTAACCACTTTTGAAGTTTAAACAAATTTAATTCATTGAATACTGATTAATTTATATAAAAAACCCCCTGAAAGAATCGTTTCTGTTCTTTTTTACCAGATGTGGCAAAAATCCGACCGTGCACGGTAAGCGCGAGAAAAAATTTGATCACATTTTATTAAGTGAAACCGGTTATTTCGTTTTTCAATTATGATTGTTAGGATATATGATGAAAGTGAGTAGCGCAATAGAAATCATGTCAATACTTACCTGATATATGTTTCTGTAATGTGCTCCCACGAAAAGTGCACCGAGCGCTGCAACTGGACTGTAAACTGGTTCACTGTGCTAGAAGAAAAGTATTATGATGGTCACTGGGCCCGTTTAGTGATTAATTAATTTGCGCATATAAAATTCATTGCTATTTTTTGAAAAAATACGTTTCAGGTTTTATTATTTATTTTATTTCTTATTTTTAAATCAATGAATAACTATTATGCAATAATACGACACAAAAAATGCTTTCCTGGCAGTTTGAAATCGTAATCAAACTCGTAATGCCAGAAAATAAAAAACGTCCATTATTTTTTTCCGGATCATATAATAACGATTGTGACTATACAAATTGAGGCACAGAGTAAATAGCTTATCAATTTACAGCTTAAATTGAAATAAGATATTAAGATGCATTAAAAAAATTACTGCTTTTGGTAGGGATTTTAAGGTGTTTATTAATACAAACATAAAAAATAAAATAAAAAATAAATTAGTTGCTCACTGAATATTTCATTTTGAAACATATATTGCATATCTGCTGTAGTCATTTCAATTTAATACAATTTTTTTCGACATCAATACATTCATAAATTAATTTTCAGCCTATGCTGTAGCAACTGCAGCATATAATTTCAAAATCAGTAATTAGAAACCTACTAACAAGATTGAAGTTTTTTTAACAGATTATATTTGCGTGATTTTAGTTTTACTTAAATTAACATTATGACATTTCATGATATTTATTTTGACATTATATATATGGTTTAGTTTGTCAATACTAAAATGATTTATAAGAAAAATAATATCTTTAAGAGCTTTCAAAATAACAATTATATAAAACAATTTAACTTCACGACTATTAAAATATTGTAGTTATCATAAGGTTATCAAATGGTGAGGTAACATCTATTTCGAATTCATCTTAACATGCATAGTGCGGTTTTGTACGCTAAATATTTTAACGATTGTGAAATCGTTACGTCGTCGCGAAGGTGACCATATTTAGTCATGTTATTTTATTGATGGTATTACGTCATTGTTTAGGACTAATCATTTATTGTTTAGTACCCGAAAACAATTCTTATAATTTATAGAAATTTGCCCCAAATAATATATAATATTCGTCAGAAATGGAATAAGAATTTGTCAGAAATCGACTAAAAATATGTCAAAAATTTAATACACATTCGTTGAATATCTAATATAATTTCAGTAAGAATCGAATACACGGCCTTGTTGAAAATCGGGTTGAATACAAGTTCATGAATCAAAACGTGTTTTTTGTATCCAATACAGTTCTTGTAGAAGTAGAATCAGAATTTTTTTTGAAACCGAATACAAAATACATTCGAATATAAATATGAAATGCTTTAAAATGATTATCATCATGCCGATAACACCTTTTTATAAATAATGAAAACGAAAATATGCATAAGTATCGTGGCTCAGGCAAATTTGCCGATAAACACATTTCGATATAAAAAAACTTCATTGTGCTTTCCAAATGAGCTGTTTAGATATGCATACGTCGAATGTTTTTAGTCGAACTTGTTAATTAGTCGACCAAGTATTTAGTCGAAATTTATTAGTCGACGAACCTTTAGTAGATTTTTTTTGTCGAATTTAAATTGAATGTGCCAACGTTCTCAACAGACACAATACATAAAACTAATAAGTTTATTCACTCTATCAAGTTTGCACTCCTTGTAAGATTCGTCCGATGTGAGAAGAATTGTAATATTAGTTTGAGCATTGTATGTATATTTAACTCAAGGATAGTTTGAGACTGATGCTGTGACTGTTTGTAATGTCACTACATTGATATACTCTAAATCTTATCAAGTTAGCATTTATATATGCCAATTATTAAACGCAATCGAGACAAAATAACTGCGCCATTATACTTATGATTTGTGAAGCTGTATATAACTCAACTTCATACTGAAACTTGGCATACATAAAGCTGACCTATTATGTATATCTAATATTAAAAAGCTTGAACTAAATCTTCATGCGACAGAGTACGTACCGTTATTTTTTATTTTTTAGAATAATGTATACTTTAGAGTCTTTATGCAGTCGACTAATTGTACATTCGACTAAATATTTAGTCGACTGAAAATGTATTCGACTAAATTCGACTAATTCCACAGGGTCGACTATGTATGCATTCGACTAATAAAATCGAGTCGACTAAAAAAGTTCGACAATATATTTTCGACAGTGCATAGTGTCGACTGACAATGCAGCTCAGGGGGTGGCTAATCCAGAATCCGAATGAAAAGTACATTTTCTACGACAGTTTTGCATGCTGATTAATAATATCATAACCATTATCCCGAATGGGCATGTGTGTTGAAGATGCCATTTGCGCTAATGCTTAAGAACGTAAAGCATCCTGTCCATCTTTATGTCGTGAGCTTGCATTCTTAAGCATAACGGTAAATACCAAACCAGACACAAATGCCCATTCGGGAAAATGGTTATGATATTATTAATCAGCATGCAAAACTGTCCTAGAAAATGTACTTTTCATTCAGATTCTGGATTAGCCACCCCTGATCTGTATTGTGAGTACATTTCCACTATATCATTGCCGCCCATGTAGACCATTATTTAATGTACATCATATTTCATATTATTTTTATGCAAAATCTTTCACTGAAAGATTTTCTAACTGATACTAAGGTTATTCATATGAAAAATGACAGTTAATATCACACGCGTAAATATCTACCAAACTAATCGGGTTCATGGTTTACCATTAAGAACCATAAAAAGAACTACGCTTCAAGTGGCTATTTAAAAATCGAAATGGTAGGTTTTATCAAAAGTGTCTACTAGGAAATTATTTTCATTGAACAATTATTCTTTACACCTCCAAGTACTTTTTTGTTTATTTAGTTTTTGTTCTATATAAGAAGGTAAATAAAAGAAAATAACTAGACATGATAACATACATGCTACATGTGGTTTTCTAGCAAAATGGGACACTTTTTTCTAAACTGATATATGAACTAGAGTATCAACTCGATTATCTTAAAGTACCTGATTTCAAGATGCTAAAAAAATATTAAATAAAGTTAAAAGCTACATCCTAATTTTTTTAGCTGTAATATTTCATCTAAAAATGGAACATATTGTGAAAATTAGATTTAAATGGGTAAAATTGCGACTTCATTTTCTAAAACTGTACACAATATTGTACTAACTTCAACTAATTTGCAAGCTTTCACCAATTAATCTTAGGTATGTAATTTTGGTAAAGAGTTGGTTCAGAGTGTATTAGCCCTCTAAATTATTATTTTAAAGAGTTACTTATGTATTTCTCAACAAATAACATGCATTCACATGGTAATCTCATTCTATATACAAAAGACTTTACACTATTTTAAACAGACTTACTTGTGAATTTAAAAAAAATTAAATAAAATTCACTTTAGCCAATTCAATTTAATTTAATCACTTTAAAATTTTAGTTGACTTAACTGATCTTTCTGCAGCTGGTGATGCACTAAACTGCACATGTTCATGGTAAATTTTTAACTCATGTTAAAATTGAAACAGAACAATCAGACACCATCCACATTGATGATGTTGATATATATTTTAGTTTGATTTTTGTTTCTCCAGATGCAAGTGTTCAAACTTGTTTCCCATTTTATAGTCCGAAATAATTACTGCAGGATGAATAGTTTTGAAACAAGTGGGATTTATGAGAAAGAAAAATTGTGTCGACTACAAATTATGATTCCACTTATATAACGTGTTGGCTATTTAATGCGTTTTTATCAGATTAAAAATCTTCTACTATGCTGCTATCAAACAATATTCAAGGCATATCTAAATCGCTTACATTCGTCTCGAATTTCCGCAAAATCCAGATTCTAGTGAATAAGTGTAAGGTAAATATGCTAAATAATACAGTTGCCAGTATGCTACAATCTAGTGCTACTTACAAAATGATAAAGAAAAAATGTGGAACAGAAAAATATCTTAATAGCCGACTCTCATTT
>JAQFZG010004925.1:0-11021 GCA_034695465.1 Entomobrya nicoleti
AAAGCGAAAATTACATGTTCAGTTTTAGAACATTATGAAATAAGCTCCAAAGTGGCGCGAAAATTCGGACAAAAAACTTTGAAAGAACTCAATTTCATCAACAAATGAGACAACTTAGCAAGTGTTTTTTGATTCAAGTTTATCAAATTAAACCCGTTTAAAAGGAGTTCCGAAGTAGCATTTAAACGAATATAATACGGTTAAAGGATCATAACTTCTAAACAGTTCGATGCAGAGAGTTCTCGTTAGCACCAATACATTCCTCTCGTCAAGACCATTAGAATTAACTACTGACTGTAAATCGATTTTGACTGTACCCGTTGTTTATAACTCTATCAGGACTTGACCACACCATTCACACTCGTTTTCCTAATTTTCTTTTAAACTTAGGTCAATTTCACAATATTTTAAAAAGAGACTTGTATATTTTGACTCATTTACTTAAAATTCGATTTGCCTAATTTTGTTCACTTCCAAATCAATTGCTTGGCTTAACATAAAGCAAGTGTTTTTAAAGCCCGTTGAATATTTCCTTGAATTGAACTAGCTTGAACTGATGGGTACATGTCGACAACATTTCTGTGCTTTATTAAACCACGTTGGAGGGTTTCATTGGCCGTGGTTTCATGAGGATTGAACCAAATCTTTTAAGGGTAAAGTTGCTCAACTGTAATGAATCGTTGGTTTATTTTTACAAATATTGTGCGTTTTATAAAAACGCTTAAACGTTGTTTATAACTGAAAAGAACAAATTTTGACAAAAGTTTAACCAAGTAATTTCAAACGTTTACCTGCTCGATTCATTTTCAGTTAAAATCGGGATAGTATGCTGCAACAAATCACTAGGAAAATTTCCTAAATTATTTGAAACGCAATTTATATTTCTGGCTGAAACAGAAAGTGTTTTTGTTCAGTTCTGTGCCGCTATAAGACATTGTCCTGTCCCAAGATGTTAGTTAACTGAAATAACAAAATCGGACAAAATTTGTACCGGTAACCTTAAACAGTTTACCTGCTCAATTCATTTTTAGATAAAATCAGAAAAGAATGCTGTAATAACTCACAAGGAAAGTTTTCCAAAACATTCGAAACGCAATTTTTATTTCTGGCTGGAACAGGTAGTGTAATTACTCAACACTGTGCCAATATAAGACATTTTACTGTTGCAAGATGTGGATCAACTCAGAACAAATTCTGACAAAAGTTTAACAAATTGTATGTATTACAAGTAAATAAAGATAATGTTGCGGACGTCAAATTTCGGGTATAAAGCCATTGATTTTTTAAATAGAGGCGCGTCAATTATTATAAAATCGCTTCATCAATGGCAGCTTTTAAAGTCATATGTCACGGCCAATTTTTATAAAGAATCAGTCTAATAACAAAATTTGATTTTTTTAAAATCAGACATCTATTAAATTTTGATTGCTAAAAAGTCTGAAAATCTCAACGACACAAAAAATGGATTAGGAATTTTCTCCATTTTCAATTGTTTATATGAATGTACAGAGTTTCTAGGATTAAAATTGACGTTCTGAGACTCCAAATGATGTGTTCCATGTTCCAGTAGCTCAAGAATTACCAAAACTACGACTGCTGACATTTGACAGTGTGGCCAAAATCTTGAACCAAGTTTTTAAAAGAATCCAAAAACAAGTTCGGTTCCAATAATAAATTAACATGTCATTGCAGGCTTAAAAATATTTGGTACTAGGGCTTAATTTAAAACAGCCGAATACTTTAAGGACCGTTATTTTTTACGTTTTAAAATAGGGTTGTTTAATAATGTTTAGAAAATGATTCATTTTTACAAAAGTCTTAACTCTGATGCTCACATAAAACCTTAAATTAATGCGTTCAATATCATGACAAGGAGGTTTGTTATATAGGTCACGAAAATAACCTAATTTTGATTGGAAAATCGTCGGAAAAATCTTACTGACACAAAAAATTAGGTTTTATTAAACTTGTTCATTTTAATCATTTTGAATTATTTATGTGTAAAAACGCTGATTTCCGTAATAAAGTGGACAGCTTGAGCTAGAAAATGATACCCTACATGTCTCAATAGCGTAATATTGCACAAAACTACGAAAAACCAAAATTGACAAGTTTGCCAAAAATTCGATCAGGTATTGCGAAAAATGTAAAAATAAGGTCGGTTAAAATGATAAAAATCATTCCTATGGAACGCATGAATATTTTTGGCAGGACACTTTGCATTAAAGGCGCTGTTTTTTTGAACAGTGAATTTTTTATGCGTTTAAAAATTAAGATAGTTTAGGCTTGTCGTTACACCATTCACCTGTTTAGAAAATGATATATCAAATCAAGTGTTTATATGAAACTTCAACTCGTTTACTTTGATCTCATGTACAAAAACCTTCCAAAATAGGTCACAAATGCTATTAAATTTTGATTGCTAAAAAGACTTGAAATCTCAAGGACACCAAAATTGGATTAGGAATTTTCTCCATCCGCAATTGTTTATATGAATGTAGAGAGTTTTTAGGATTAAAATTGACGTTCTGAGACTCTAAATGATATGTTCCGTGTCCCAGTAGCTCAAGAATTACCAAAACTACGACCGCGGACATTTGACAGTGTGGCCAAAATCTTGAACCAAGTTTCAAAAGAATGCAAAAATAAGTTCGGTTCCAATAATAAATTAACATGTCATTGCAGGCATAAAAATATTTGGCACTAGGGTTTAATTTAAAACAGCCGAATACTTCAAGGACCGTTATTTTTTGCGTTTTAAAATAGGGTAGTTTAATAATGTTTAGAAAACTATTTATCTTTACAAAAGTCTTAACTCTGATGCTCACATAAAACCTCAAATTGATGTGTTCGATATCATGACAAGGAGGTTTGTTATATAGGTCACGAAAATAACCTAATTTTGATTGGAAAATCGTCGGAAAAATCTTACGGACACAAAAAATTGGGTTTTATTAAATTTGTCCATTTTCAATTATTTATGTGTAAAAACGCTGATTTCCGTAATAAAGTTGACAACTTGAGCTACAAAATGATACCCTACATGTCTCAATAGTGTAATATTGCACAAATTTACGAGAAACCACAATTGACAAGTTTGCCAAAAATTCGATCAGGTTTTGCGAAAAATGTAAAAATAAGGTCGGTTAAAATGATAAAAATCATTCCTATGGAACGCATGAATATTTTTGGCAGGACACTTTGCATTAAAGGCGCTGTTTTTTTGAACAGTGAATTTTTTATGCGTTACAGCGATAACTCGGAATTTCACATTTTCAACTATAAATCCGACATTTATAAACTTTTCATCATTAAACTTAAAACTATACTTGCATCTTGCAGCCCCTTGGCTCGCCATCAAAATTTCAAGTCGCCTAATTATATAGCTTTTTAAATAAAAAATAATAATAAAAACCAATCTAAACTTTTCCAATAAAAACCGTTATATTTCAGCCGTTAATTTAGATGGAGTCTTGAAATTTTGATGGCGAACCAGACTGCTTCAAGACGCATCTATTGGTTCAAGTTTCATGGTTTTACGTTAAATACGTTAGGAGTTACCGAATAAAATACGAAAAATCGGGTTTTACCCATTTCATCCGGGCAGGTCGGATTTTTGGGGTGGAAAAAGTTGCATTCCTAGGCTGCTCAGCATGCTCAACAAGCCTAGGGTAAAAAAATGGAAATCGGAAATGGTCCTCGGATTCATAATGTGGTTCTCGGCGTAAGCTCTCTAAAGAACTCACTATTCGGCTAAAATATGCGTCTTTGTCTTCGTAAGCTTTTTGGTACGTGGCAAAAATATTGTAAATTAAGATTTTAATGGCCCTTATATAATAGCTGGTAATGTACTACTGAGAAAATGATATAATAACCCTATATGATAATGCAAATTAAATTGCCCCATTAACTAAACCATTGCAGCTATAAAACTACGTTAACTGGCTCACTTGTTTTTACTCTTTGATTTGTTGTCAATGCTCATTCTATATTTACTCAAAGCAGGTCGTCGAAATGTGTAGAAAATATTTGTGGTTACATCTAACTATATTATTTTTAAAGTGTCATAATACATTTTCTGATGAAGACTGCTTTGTAACACAAAAACCAAAATTGCAAATAGTTTTTGTGAATGATGAAGTCATGAAATATAACTTTCCAGGATACGCAAAAGCCCAAACTGAATCGGTCTCCCATCTAATTGATTTATTCAAACAAAACAATTTTGAAGCAGAATATGCTGTGACTGGATTCGTTGACTACCCAGACACCGCAGGTCCTCGTGTTATAACTGAACCGTTAGTACTAATAAACCTTAAACTTTGACACTAAGATACTCAATTTTGTTTCTAAGTTAACATATTTCTTTGTATAGGGAGGTTTGCTATATTTTTATGCAAGAATTTACTGCAGACAAAGCCAAAATTATATCTGCTCTTTCAAAGGACTTATTTCCTGGATCACCTGCGAACGATTCAAACAATACACCGCGGGATAATGAACAAAGTCTTCTAAGTGCAATGCTTTTTGCCGCTGTGGATAAGCGAATTAAATGGAACTCCGGATTTTACGAAAAACAAGGCAATCTTGTAAGGAAAATTATAATTTCAATGGTATATAAAACGGCCACCAGAGTTCTCACTACACCTGGCAACCGAACACGCCCAAAGGCTGATGGTACAGACACGTGTTCTACCGCACTTATACCCGAAATAGAGCAGCTTAACCAAGTTTTATTTGACCATCAGTTTTTCGTGGTAAACTCTATCATGAAACTTAGTTTTGCTGCTTGGTTACATGTAGAAACGGTATACGCAGAGCTGTTTGATAGCCTGTTTGTTCCATACTATCAAGTTCCGATGCCTAAACCAGGACAGTTTGTGAATACGGCAACATTCAACGCCAGTGCTTACGCCAAGGATCTATATGATGTTATATTAAAGGAGGTCATGAGCTGTGATTGGGAAGATCCAGTTGGATACAACAGTTTAGGCTTGTGAAATATTGAAATTTATTAAATATTGCTAATAAAATTATGTCAATATAATAAAACAAGATTTCAACTTTGTCACTTTAACATATGCGGGATTTTTAAATTGAAATGTGTTTGAAAATATACTGCTATTCCAACCGATTTACCTGCCCCATGCAAAATGCGCAATACTTTGTTAATTTTGCTCTAATTATTATTCATCGGATTAAGTCTTGTTGGCTGTGTATACATAAGGCCATGTTATTAATTGAAGGTTGTATGCAAGGGATTATCTCAATGACTAAGAGATGCATTTAGTCGGACGTTGCCAGAGGAGTTAACTTTGTCATCTTGGGTCTTGCATGAAAAATAAATGCATACATAACAAACTATTAAGTCCCTTTATCGACTAGTTTTTAAAGCTGATGCTTGACTGAACTGTGATGAAAAAATGAAAAATCTTGACAATCCATGTGTATGATCACGATGTGTGTGATGCTGATGATGAATGAGAGGTTCGAGTGATAGTCGTTAGTTTAACTGTAATTAGTTAGTTAATATTTTATTTATAAGATAGGTTGATACGCATTACAGAGAGAATGACAGAGTGAATGGTAATGTGAGAATGATGATGCGAGTGGGATCTTGCTCGCAACTTCCTCTTCTGCGTTGCGTGTGGATGTGGTGGCGGCTTCCCATTGGCTGGAGGCCAACAGTGTGACGCATTGCCGGATGGGGAAGCCGCGTCTGCATGATGGGGTGTCTTGACACATACCTCATGCCCTCCCTCGGAGTTGTACCTTTGGGACAACAGCACGGAGTGCGCAAAGAAGACAGGGGGCCTTCGAATTCTAGAAGACGGACGTGGTGCTGGTATGCCAGTGTCTTCGTCGGATGTGCCAGGAGGGTGATGGGGACGGAGGAGGCGACGATGTCTTCTTCGGAGAAGCCGTCCGTCTTTAGTTTGGAGGAGGAAGCTGGATGCTTGGACCTCCACGATGGTAGCCGTTTGGTTCCAACGGCGTGTGTGAGGATTTTGGGCGAGGACGATGGTGCCTGGCTGGAGTGGCTGGAAAGGCCGATTAGAGCTTTCTCCTGTTTCCGGTTCGGCGGCCTGCTTCCGTTGAGGGATGATGTATGGGCCGGAACTTGAGGATGAAGGTGGTGCTTGCTGGATGGATGTCGACCGGGCTTCCAGAGAGACTGGCTGATAGTTGGGCCAGTTTTCTGGTACCAATCCCAGGGCTCTGCATCCAGATAAGCTAAGAAGCGGTACGCTGACGTGTTGGAATACTCCAACCGTTGTTGAGTATGTGCGGCCATGATGATGGAGGGTAGCTGGAAACGTACCGATTGGACCAAGGGAGATGCTGTTAGCTCCTACAACGTCGATTTTGTAGGGCGATAGTGCGGATATGGCCTGGGAACCAAGTTTGAGGAAGTCGTTGTGACTGATGGCGGTTACTTCGGATCCAGTATCCGGGAGCCACTTGATGCTACAATCCGAACCGTTGATGGTTGTTGTTAGTGGGAGTAGTGTCTGGGCTCCAGCGTTGATGATGACAGTGTTGTTCTTCCTGGCTGTGGTTGGTGAAGGCGGTGAATGCTTCTCTTGTTGCTCCTCTTCTTTTTTCTTGAAGCAGAGTTTGGCGTAGTGGCCTTGTATGCCACAGTGATCACAGGTCACGTCTGCTGCTGGACATGACTGTCTTGAGTGTCGGGGAAATTTGACACACCACCAGCAGATATCCCCTTTGGGAGTGTTGTAATGATGGTGTCGTTGTTCCTGCTGCTTTCGGTAGCCGGACTTCTTGGTGGCAGCGTTGATTTCCGGATAATCAATAGTGGCGGAGAGTTTTTCTCCGACGGCATTGGAGGTTTCCATTGCCACGCAGATGGAGAGGACGCGCTCGAGTGTGAGGTTAGATGTGCACTGCTCGGCGAGTAAGCGACGCTGCATTTCCTTGTTGTGAAGGCCACAGATAAGGCGATCGCGGATGCGTACTTCCTGAAGGTGCTTCTGGAGAGGGAAGGGTGCGATGCAGGAAGTGCACGTAGTCTCACAAGTTGCGTTTCAGGAGACGCACAGAAATTCATCTTCGTGGAACCATGCGTCATCCAAACTCCTGAGTGTGGCGTAGTAGCGATCCACTGATTCTCCTTGTTGCTGGTCTCGGCGAAGGAATTCAAGCCGGTCCAGGATGGGATTGCGTTGTCTACGCAGGTATCCCTCTAACTCGGTGATGATGCCGTTAATTGTGGTGTTGGCGTTGATGTTGAGGCGTTCCGAACTCCATAGAATGGTCCATTCAGGATGGAGGGCTGACCGAAGAATGCCTTGCTGAGTGTCGAGGGACTGGAGTTGGAGTTGCCTTGAGTTGGCATAGTCGGTCCAACGCTGTTTCCAATCCCGGAATGAGGGGATGGTAAGCTCCTCTGGTGCAGCTAGCTTTGGAAGCTGGATACTGCGGTCGACCGGGAGTGTAGTGAGAGCAGGTGGTGGTGGTGCTGTTGTTGCTGGACCGGAAGCTGGAGGCTGTGTTGCCAGTTGCGACGCAATTTTTTGGAGTACAGATTGCTGTTGAGCCAGTGCTGCCTGTTGGGAGGCGATAATTTTGACGAGGGCACTGGTTGATGGCTCCTCTTCTGCGTCCTGGTTCTTCCTTTGCTTCCTCGTGGCAGGCATGATGATGATCACGGGGAAGAAAAACAGCACAAAAAACTATCACGATTAGTTTTTAATTTAAATTAAAAACTGCCTAAGACTGCGCCATGTATGATCACGATGTGTGTGACGCTGATGATGAATGAGAGGTTCGAGTGATAGTCGTTAGTTTAACTGTAATTAGTTAGTTAATATTTTATTTATAAGATAGGTTGATACGCATTACAGAGAGAATGACAGAGTGAATGGTAATGTGAGAATGATGATGCGAGTGGGATCTTGCTCGCAACTTCCTCTTCTGCGTTGCGTGTGGATGTGGTGGCGGCTTCCCATTGGCTGGAGGCCAACGGTGTGACGCATTGCCGGATGGGGAAGCCGCGTCTGCATGATGGGGTGTCTTGACACATACCTCACCATGTCCATTCGTTATAAAATGGAACCATAAATATAGTGTCCAAATTTTGGCGATGTGCTTTGGGTAAATTTAGATCGTAAAATCAGAATAAAACTAAGACCGCAGACCAATGAATTGATTAAATAATAACTTTAAAGTTAAGTGGATGATTAAATTTATAGCATAGTCAATCACATAAGGTTATCACGTTTTATTAACTGAACATAGCCATTGGCTATAAAAATGTCATAAACTTGGTCAAATGGTGGAACTTATAACAATTTTGCATTCGTTTGAATAATTTTAATATCGAAATATATCCGATAAAAAATAAAATAAATATTAATTATCCGATAAAAAGTAGTCGAAAATGTGAGATTCGTTACCCTAAAGAGTCCTGATAGCCACATTGTCAAATGGTAATTATTCAATCATACAGATAATTACATTTCACAATTGCTAAATTGGCATTGAAAATTTATTGGGGTGGCTTTTTCACATGTTTTGCTAGCACTATATATTTTTTTAACCGAAACGTTAGAAGTTTTCGTGATCACTACATATTACCAGCTAAATGGGGGTTAACTTGGATTTAGTTATTAAATAATAAATTTGCTGGATATTGTTTTTAATTCAGTTGATTTAAAAATAACACATATTTATTTACACATACATCCTTTTAAATATCAGAAGAACAAATCATTTACTCAAATAAACTTACCGTAGTATACTGTTAACCTACGTATATATGAGGACATGCGAACGTTCATTTAAAAGGCCTATAAACAGGCAAATATCTAACTAAAATCATTTTAAGTTTTGGAAACAACTTCCAGATATTAGACTTTTGCATTTTGTATTCAAATCCTAGAAATTCAACTAGTTGTTTCCTCCCTCTTAAAATAATATTGAGCGTCAAGCTTCCATCCATGAATTGTAATAGTTTCCAAAGTCTTTGCACAACCCAGCATAAAATCAAAAGTTGGGAAGTAAGGTAAGTTAAGATGAAGTATCTTCAACTTTGGCAATTGCGTACGATATTCCTTCGTCCATTCCAAATGATTTTGCTTGGGCAGCCTGTAATCGGCATCGGGAAAATAAAGCATCAAATTTTCCAAAGTATCAGCCCAGTTTTCAGTAACCATCTGGAAAATTCTGAGAATTCCTTCTTTAGTTCCTGCATCTGGATATTCGAAAGAAACGCGGGACTTTTTAAATCTCCAGTTCTTCTCAATTTGTTTCATTTGAAGGAATTCCTCTTCTATATTTATTGTGAAGGATAGCTCTTGTAGTTTTCGAAGCCCCAAGGAGTAAATGTCACAATTTCCAATCACATGAATTCACTATTTATGCTTCTTTGCATCAGCTCCATAAAAATTGGCCTGGGATCCGCATAACTGTGTTTGATAAACCTTAAATATTGTAACTCAGGAAGAGGATTCCCTCGAATAGTTTCTTGAAGATTTCAATCTGAGGGTCCTTTCCAACGAAGCATACAATAACTTATTCGAATACCTCTTAGGTTGGGAACTTGTTCGAGAAGTCGCTTGAAACTCAGATAGAACTCTGTCATAGTCTCGTGAGTATTCTCAAACTTTAAAGTGAGATACCAAAGTTCTTTGCCGTAAACCTCCAACACCATATTAAACACATGATTTCCAGAATCAGCAATTTCTGAGCTTCTGATGTTTAGAAAAAAAGATCGTTGAAAAAATGGGTTCTTTCTTGGACCAGTTCTGTGTTCACTGTGAGTATTTTGAAAATGTGTCATTAGTTCTTCCAGGGTTTCTTGTCGTGTAGCACCGAAATACGCATCGTGACGCACAGCGTTTGGCAGATAAACGTTTTCGAAATATGTTTCATAGTGCAACTGATGTTCTTGGAAGTGCTTGTCCACGGCTTTGTTCCGTGTAGAGCATACCAACCGTAGACCACTGCAAATCACCAATCAGTTTTTTATTAGATGTAACATTACCTGTTACATTACATTTCATGTTTAAATACCATTCATAAAAGTTTATTTAAATTATACCCTGGATAACTCCAGATTTTTTGTTCTACAGGTAAATCAGCTGATTGACCAATGAATTCATCATCAGAATTATAATCATAAATGTCCTCATAGCACTCGTCTTTCGACTTTTCAAATTTGAGAGTAAGATACTGAAACATTTTTGTGAAGAGATATGATGTCCTTCGTGAAAGTAACGCTGTTCGGAAGTATTGAGATGCATTGGAACAGTTTTCGAGCGATTCAGTATTGTGAATACCGTTCAGTATCATTTTCCAGATCTACAAGTAAAGCGAACGAATAAATAATAAATCACAATTTAAAATAGCCTGAAAGTTATATATTAAAATTAAGTATGTTTGTTCTATTCCGATACATAATTTAAATGTTATTAGTACCTCTTCAGGGAAAATACAAAGCAGCTCGTTTTCGTCATCTGGATATTGTTTCATAGACAAACGGTTAACACTTAGCTTAACTTCGTCACCCATTTTCTGCTACTAAATGTTCACAGCAACTGTAAATTATGAATATTTCAAGTGATGTCTAAACAAATGTAGTATTATTTTACCTTTACTCTAAGAAAAATTATAACAAATAAAAGAACTCATTAATGCTCTACAAAGCTTGTATTTGTGTTTGCTTATTTGTTGTCGTTTATTTTTTATGTGTAAAATGTAAACAAAACAGCAAAACAAGCAAAAGTACGTTGGGTATACAATTCAATTGAATTCAGCAGATGAGCACCAGCTGTAAGGTGTTTTGGTATTGTAAGCTTTGTCTGTCTGCGTTGTAATTATGGCCGTTGCAGGCCCCATGCTCACCAACAATGATGCTCAAAGGGTAAATTGTGCTTCTTCAGTGCTTAAGTGGGCTTCTGACGTTTTTGGTTATTTTAATTCATTCATTCATTCACTTTTATTGCAGATAATCAATTACATACATTACATAAACATAAGCGCATGACATCCATATCAAT
>JAQFZG010004926.1:0-11021 GCA_034695465.1 Entomobrya nicoleti
ACGTATGATACATTATGTATGAGAACTAGCAACGGCAACAAAGTGAAATGCAAAATGTGAACACATTTATAAACAAAGACTAAAAACCACGTCATATATAATGCATAAATGTATATACAACTTACGTATGTACTATACATTTATTTTAAAATCATACATATATTATGCGTTAGTTGACGGTGAGGAAAGCTTGAGGCAGCTTTTTGTGCAAAAACGTACATTACTAAAAAGTTCTTTTTGTTGTAACGAGTTCATTAAAAGTGTGAGAACATGAGAGTTTTTTCCTCCTGAAAACAATAGACCAGGTTTATTCTTAGTTTCAATATATATGCGATTGTATTGTAGTGTGAGGAAGAGGTTAAAGGAAATTTCAAAGCAAAGTTTTCTCAACTAAACAGGAATCCAACCAACTAACCATACCATATGATATGATATGATTGCTGATATTTGAAAGATGGTTCGGTAAGAGTGGAATATTTTTTATAAGAATGTAAACGCTGTAATGATTCACTCACGGTGATACATGCATACCACTAACAAGTGCTAAAAATCGCAGAGCAAGTTTATGCAATTTTTATAAATGTGGAACTTATGTTTTGTATACAACATTTGTGTATGGTCGAGGTTGCTGGAGAACCAGCACAGCACGTATGTATCTCTTAACTAATAAATTGCGAAACAGACTTTAATGTCCTCTAACCTAAAAGTAAACCAGTTTTTGTTAGTTTTTCATCGCTCTCATTAGTGTATAACTTTTTACTCAAGAACGCAAGCCCAGTCTCTAGTATTGCTGGTAACATTTATAATTCAAGTAACTTGACAATCTGGATATGCCTTGGACATTGGAGTGAGCATGCATAATTCAAGTGCAGCCATTCGTTTACTTACTACAAGCTCTAACTCCTTTAAATGTGATGATTTAGTTTCCAAAAATAAATATATTATGTAGGTGTTGTTTAATTACTCTCACAAATTTTTCATCGTGTAGTTGCAGTACCTGGGTTAAACAGGTAGGGTACATTTTAAGTGGCGAATCCAAATTCAGCAACATAACATGCATGGCAGGATTTAATAATGTAATTCTGTTGGCTTTTTCTTAAGAAAATTACAATTATAGTAACCATTTTGTAAGATTCCCTGTATTTTAATCTTAGCAAACAGAAATTTAAAAAAATGTTTGCAGAAACCCCGTCCTGTGTAAACGTGGCCTTAGATTCCTACATAGTACGTACTTACACACATATTCTACCATCCAGAAATGTAGATACTGAAAGGTCATCTTATTAAAAGATTAATGGCCTAATATTACATATTTATCTTAAACATACGAATACGAATACACGCATGTATTATATGCATAGATATGACAGCTTTTTGCTTTCTCTCCAAAACAGACAGAGCTAATACAAGTGCAAGGGATTCTGACTTATATTATCGACAACTTACACTTTGAAAAGGGACATGCATACTAAATCTCTCCAGAGTTCCTGTTTCATTCGCCACATTTAACACAAAATGTGATGGCTTTCACACAACAACGACAGCAGGGAAAATACTAGCATACGTCACAGACAAAAGCAAAAAGATACTATGAACCTTACGGTTACTACTGCTTCTATAACTGTTTGCCAACACGGAACATGATCCGTATATGTGCACAATTTGTGCAGTGTGTCGAAAAGTTAACACGATACGATGTGGGGAAAGAAACAAGCCAGGGACAGACAAGGAACAGAGGAAGCTAAGTATTTAAGATAAAATCACGTCAAAATGGCAAACCGCGTCATCTCTTTATTGCATTCATGCTTACGTACATAAGGCTTCCGATGTTTTACTCTATGAGAAAATATGCATATTATCCTATAACTAGGCTGAAACACTTTTAATATGATAAGTAGCAATTTTCCATAAAACAAAACGCTGTTGCTCCATATCTACCAACAAACTGACTTTAGATGGAAAGCGTTGCGAATTGCGATACTCGGGTAGCTTTTATTGTTAGTAACGACACGTAATAATTAATCTAATTAAAATCTTGTACAAGTTTGTGCTCAGCTATTCTGCTAACTGCCTACCCTATCTCACACGTAGATAAACCACAACACAACCTAATGTATATGTATTGCATTATGAATGTCTGAAGACTGTCAAATACCATGTATTTACTATTTACTTATGTATCGCTGTATTGTTTGCTGAACGTTCAACGTGCCACCGCCACCACGCTATGACACAAATACGCTTTTTATCGTCAGGGAGTATTATTCCCAGAAGGATTTTAGCTTTTTGCACGACATATGCCTGCCACAATGCTGTAATATGTCATGCAAGGAAGCTTTTTACATCTGTATATCACATATGCACATAATATTATATCATGGTCATTTTGTAAACCGGTGGTATAAAATAGTAATAATAGCATAATCTAATCTTCTTCGCTGTGTGCCATGTGCAGCAATTTTAGTTTTATATACGAGCTTGCACCGCACCGCCTTGCTCATAGCTTTTATGTGGGAATTCATGAGTTGGTCTAATAAGATATTATAGTTGGAATTCTCCTTTTGCACAACTCGTTGTTTAAAAGAGATTTTTTTTTAACTTTGTCAAGTCATGGTAGTTGCTTTTTGCTAAACTGTGCAAAATATAATTATTATGCACTGAAAGCAAGACTGAAATGGAATTATATAGCGTCTGTCTAGTCTGCAGACAGTTAGTCTGCAAAAAAGACTTTTGTCACAAGTAGTGCATAAACATTTTAAGATGCGCTACCCTCTGAGTCAGTTAGGTAATTATGAACTTAAGTTAATTAGCCAACATAGGGTAACAGCAATAACGTATGCTTAAACTGTTTCTTAAGTGGTATTATTTGTATTTCGTATTTCATGGGGTTGCCCATCCCATGATGAAAAAATAAAATAAGCCATAAACGTGCACAGAGTATTTCCTTGGCTCTTGCTTGTCGTTGCATTGCTGAATAAATTGTACTTTGTGACAGTTCCATAAATAATATATTACTATGAAAGAATAAAATATGAGAATTGCAACACGGGAATGTCCGAAAGCTTGACATGGGAATGTAAGATTAACATATGTATACATTGTAACTCTTGTCATTTTACGGCATGCGTCATACGGCTTAAAATGTCTCGAGTCCATATTCAAGTGACCAAACAAAGTAAATTTAATGCAATGCCGTTACGTCTTATACTAACTTGAAAATGCCAGATGGCCGCGATAGAGATGGATGTATGTACCAAGCTAAGTGATACAAGTAAAACATCATAACATAACTATTTAATATTATATCAACTTTAATTTAAAAATAAGTAGCATTTTAAGGCGGCGGCAGTGGAACAAATGCAGTAAAGCGGATATTCATAAAAAACACAAGATAATTTGCAATATTGCATTGCATATTGTACTTTAGATAATGTGATGAGCGTGTACACATTTATGACTTTGCCGACTTTTTTCCACATAATATTCTGCTTGCATTTCCTCTTATTACTTTATTCTTGAACGCTTTTATCAGTGAAATGACTGCAAAAACATAAGAAATACAACAATGTATGTTTGTGCATATCGTAAAATGAAGAAGATAATCTACCCTGTAGACAAAAAGTGTTTTCTGCTGGGCTTCTATTGTTTTAAACATTATACTCTCTCTTCTGAAAAATTATACTTTCTGAAGTGCTTCTTGCTATTATTAAAGACAATACTGTTCAAGTTAGCACAAACTAGAGTAGGTGTGAGTATGAGCATTAGGGTTTACGGTATATATAAAGATGTCCTCTCTCACTCATTCACTCTCAGACTACTCAACTCAAGTCCTTCCTCTGCTCACTGAAGGGAAAATGAAAAGAATGAGGTTTCAGATTCAAGAAGATAATGGTGGTTTTACGACTTTAATCTTCAGATTGACTATAAACAAAAGGCAGTGAACACAAACACAATCATAAAAACGTAGCAAGAACACGCTTTTATTATACAAATATGCATTTTTGCTAAAAAAAAATCATATTCTGGTGACTTGAAAATTAGATACTCTGAACGTTGTACAGTTGATAGTTGTGCATAGCATAATTGCATAGTGCGTAAATTTGTCTCCGGAAATTGTATACCTTAAAGTATAGCAGCCACAATCCTTTTTTATTGCAACTTAAACGAAAAGTGGCAAACGTGGCGTTTCACGTAGAATGAAAACTTTTCTGATACTGCACTGCAGCAAAAAATATGGGCAGTGAGTGAACGAACACATGCAACAATTTTTATTACATTTTTCTTATTTCTTATGCGTGAGCACGAAAAATATTATTATACCAAACTGTTCGTAAGGTAATTTCAAAGAGTATTAAAATTGTCTCGGAAATAAAAAGGAACGTGTGTTGTTTTAATCCAAGCACTTTTCATTCAAAACAGTTTTTTCATGAGCAAGGAAGAGGAGGAAAACGGAATCAGTTGACATATGTAATAAAGTAGGCATTTAGATTTTCGTGCGAACATAAAAACTGTTGACAGCAGATTCGCAATTTTACTTCGTTTTCATAAGTAAACACATTACTATAATTATTATTAAGCCGTGATGATACGCCTACAGGTGCTTACATTTATTAATTCGTGTATAATATATAGTATGTGCACCTCTTCTAAATATATAGAGAAAATAAATGGCAAGGTATACAACAAAGGTGTTTATTATTTTTGGAATGCGTGATGAAACTCATATCGTAAAATTATTATTACATTTTCCTTGTTAACTGGTACGTAAACCACTGACTCCTCATTAATTTATTTAGTAACAGACAAGCCTCTTTTATCAAACTGGGAAAGGAACCAGATAAAATTACTGTTTTTATTGCAGCATACATTTATGAATGTCAGAGAAAACTGATAGTAATGAACTCACTGTCCTTATATATTTTGTATTTTAACATAGATATGAATAACTGCTAAAATGTGGAATTATGTGCAAAGAATGGCAAAAAATGAACCCAGTTTCTCTAGCTGCTGGCCTTGTCTGTGTCTTGTCATCTGCGTTAATCTACATACATCCGAGAGAGTGGCAACATGAACTCTGTTATACTGAAAGTCTGGTCGTAATTAATTAATTAAACCAATTAGTTGCGGTGATGGGCGGTTACGAAAGGAACTTAACTTATCTCAAGATTGGCTCATAAATGTTCCATTTCATGCGTTGCAAATTTTCCGTTTCTTTATGATACATATTTCGCAAATGCATTACATGAAACGGCACACGGCACATTTATCATTTCAACGACTTCATTTCAGCTTGTTGACCTTTCATGTGCCTTTCTTCTCTTTTGAAGATTGGCTGGAAAACAAATTGCAACCATCCATCTAAATCTATTCTAAAAATGGACATACATTTTTATTTTAAAAATTTCTTCGGTTCAACGAATTGGCGCGGTATACTAAACGAATGCAGATTTTTTTTTATCCACATAGCAGCATGCTCATGCATAACCCTGCTACTTCACACATTTTACTAATTGCCCTACTGATACATATACAATTCCTAAAACCCGAGATATTACTAAGTTTTTCTCACTTCTTCTAAAGTCTTATTAACTAACATTTTCTTCCAATGCGATGCAAGACATGGTTTGTGATTACGTACACGATAAATGTTGTAGCCACTCCAGACTATTTTTTACTAATGAATATATTTATCTTGTCTTACAGATACGTAATAATAATGTATTACAGATGATATTTCGCTACGCTAAACTTGTGATTTTAAATAATACAGCATAAAAGCAGTGGGTTGAGGTTTAAATTGGTACTAGCCAACTATTATAAGAGCACGGTATATTTGATATTTGAAACAAATTATATTGCAACGCGATTCTCTTGATTCTGCTTTTTCTTCATATTATCACCAGCCACTTAAGAAGCTACAGCTAACCACCCGGAATTGCGCTTTACCTACTTTGATACGCGATAATGATAACGAATCGCAGAATACATTTTATTGTTTTATCAAAGCTCTTAGGCACAGAAACAAGTCAATGGTAGGGCTGCACGTTAGGAATGCATTTGCATACCTACCTACTTAATGTTAATGTGTTTCATTTTATTATTGCATTGCAAAAAGCTCATTCATTTTC
Organism: Entomobrya nicoleti; assembly: GCA_034695465.1. Classification (NCBI taxonomy): domain Eukaryota; kingdom Metazoa; phylum Arthropoda; class Collembola; order Entomobryomorpha; family Entomobryidae; genus Entomobrya; species Entomobrya nicoleti. Next base: position 6,129 of record JAQFZG010004926.1, read on the forward strand.
TCATATTTAAATGGATAAAAAATGTGAGGCGAGATAAGTCAAATGAAGAAGATCAGATTGTGTAAGGTAATTGCTTTTGATGCATCCCTCATTTTTATTTGTTTACTTATCGTATACACAAAAGCTATTATTATTATGCAAACCTTATTAAGATGATTTTGAAGCCCCTGCAGCAATAAGCAGTAACAGAGATGAAAATGGTTTTTATTTTTCAGGTTGACCACTTTAGTTTTTTCATTATAACCGCAAAATCAAATCATAGTGCCAATAAAAATGATAATCCAGTGATATAAATGATTGCCCTTGTTTTCAAGATGCGTTCTTGATACTATGTAATAGGATGGTGTGGATGCGTAAAACAGAGATCAAGATCAAATTGTTTGTGTGTACTCGTTAACTGAACCAGTCATATTTTTTTCTTTACGATTAGTTTGAAAATTATTATTGGTTTAAGAATGTGCAAGTAAACAAAGTTAATAATGCCACACGATTGCCTGTCAATTGAATGCATTATAAACCCCGAACTATCGCTATTTTCTTGACAGATTTTGACAAGAGTTCATATTGGTGTGCTCTTATAACGAACTGCGAACTAACAGAAACTCCGAAAACTTGTTGGGTTCCTTCTTTGGGATTGGAAAATTGAAAAAAAAAACCAGTTCAAATGTTAATTTGATTGTAAATAGGATGCCACACAATGAAAATAAGATGATCACGATGAAGAAGAAGATGATAATGATGATATACATGCACAGTCACTATACTATTCAGAAGTAAAGATGCACAGATTTCGCATTATATATTAAAGCTTATTATGCAAATATGTGAAAGGCCGACTTATAAAAGGTCGCTAAATTTATAAATATCGTGTTCAAAGTAAAATAGATTGCGTGAGCGAAAGATTGGATCAGAAAAAAATGATATTTTTGGCATGAACTTGTGGTCATTGTGTATCATCAGGCATCTTAAGTAAAACGAACACAATGTTGAAAGTAGTCAATCGGGTAAAGTCGAAAACATAAAAGCAAACCATACAAACTATCTTTGTCAACAATGTCGCCGTATTTGCATACACACATTTAAAATAGAATTGTAGGGAGAGGAAGATCAATATCAAACATTGAAGAAAAATCTTAAGACCTTTCGTACCCAGTGAGACCAACAACCTAGATACCTTCATACCTGAACCGGCCCCTCCCGGTTTTAAAAAGCCAACAACAATGATACAGCGTTCTACTCTGTTACCAAACTGTACTTTGTTTGTTACAAACAAATTCGATTCCGCTTGAATTGAAAGGCAATGAAAATACTTGAAACCAGTACCGGTAACAATAACAGATCAACTTATTTTCTTGCACAATTTTTTTAGTAATTTAATGCAACTGACAAGCAACTGCACACGACAGGTATACAAAAGTTCATCAAAACATATTGCATGCCTATATAAATACATTTATTTCAGAAAGAGAGCAACATGACTAATATTTTATAAAAAAATTGAACGGAGACCAAGAAGTTTTGAAAAACATTTCGCCAAATCAGTATATCCTGTCTTATCAAACCATCCCCCATTGTCTTGCTCAAGTCCGGTATAAAAAATGACTTTGTTGTTTGTTGAAATTTTTTGTATTGATGCAGCGGGTTGCATGCATTGCATACCACCATGCACATCATTAATTGTCTTCAAAACAACAAGTCAACAATGCTATAAATCTGCTTTATATAAATATTATATAGCAAAGATAAAAGCACAGTTATCCATGCTATGCGTATTCTTTTATATTTACAAAAAGGAAATGTAGTAATGTAAGCGATAAAAAGTACATTTGCATTTTTTAACTTGGCACCAACCATTATACAACTACTGTCCTTTTCAGGACTTGCTGCCCACTTGATGTCTATTGTGTTTATTACACTCACTCGCGTTTGCCTCGTTACATCTACATTACATCTAATTTTTGTTTACTGCTTTGTTTATTCAAAAAAAATTAATACACGGTCAACCAGATCGGGTTTCTGAAAACACAACTCGCAAAAGCAGTATGTATCATTCAAATGACCAGTAGAGATCAAGAGGGCGACTTGTCGTTTTGCGTTGCATTTTTTGGGCTTTATGTGAATGAAAAATTAACAGTCTAACAACAACAGGCAGAGGTAAAACTATGAAGTTTAGTAGCTTAGGTCATGGTCGCCATAAACTTTTTTCACCGTTATATTCTTGTACATACATGGCTTATTAAAAGACTTGTTTCGAATTTTAAACTATCTTTGTTTGCGTGCATTTTATGAAAATGTAATGTAAATATGTGATACATCAATGTAATATTAATGTATTGTTTATCTTCTTATTCTTAAGGAACAAGTTGTTGTTTTGCTGTTACAAAATGTTTACGTATTGTCCTGCTTTTACAGGAGAGAAGAATGTTTTGCGATTTCATCCATCATCCATTTAGTAAAAAAGTTAAAATACGGTTTTCTGGCCAGATGCACTTTTTGTGTACCTGCTCATTAGTATATGATTTATGTGCATTCAACCGGACTATTGATTTTTTTTATTGCAGGCCGAGTTCTTATTACTAAAAGTAGCATTTCTGGTCTATTGTAAATTGAGTATTATTACTGGGTTATTTCAGATGTTCAATACAGTTTTTAAGAACTATTTTTTAAAACTACCTTTTAATGATTTTTCGCAGAGAAGAAAAGTCATAAAATCAGTCATGATGAGTCGCTATTTTGTGAAAAGAAAATTTAATAGCAGGATATGATAAGATGGCCATGATATGGTGATATTTAGGAAGAATAGAGATGTATAGCAATTTGGGTAGTGTAACATGGCAAGAAAAATAGATAGGCATTATAGTTAACTTATAATAAAAAGTACAATGGACACACAAAAAAATCGTTGGAATATTCGTGAGTGAAAATATAATATGTATACAGATTTGTACCCCATCAACCCTTTATACTGTTATTACAATGTAAACGGTACACTTACACATTTATTTGTAAAAAGGAAAAAATGCAACAATGACTATTTTGTTGCATGTCACCTAAATAACTTTAGACTTTCAAAGAAACTAATACTCATGTATGCACGTATATATGCATTTTTGTAAAGAGAAAATCGAAGCGGAAAGGACAAAACTCTCTAACATGTTGAAATGTAAGTTTGTAATGAAACCACAAGAAAAAAAAAGCATTTAAAACCTGTTTTTTGTTTTGATGAAAATAACAATCAACCTTCTTCCTTCACCTGTAGACTCGACTCAGGTTTTACTAGGTTTCTTGTTATTAGTTGACTAGATGGTACACAGACACAGACGTTTAGCAAGCAAAAATAATACTCCCATCCCATTACTAGCACAACACGTACAATGATAACCAATTTCTTGCAAAAATTTCCATCATTGATTCGAAGTGTGACGCATGACTTCAAAAACACTGGCTTTGGCTATCGTTTTCCATCCAACTTGTAACACTGACGCTAATCTCAAGTAAATGCATCATTTGATGAAAAAAGGCGTACGTAGCCCTAAACGTATTCATTGTACATATATTTATGTAATCATTCCATTAGTATTGAAATGAAAAGCACAGCAAAACAATAGGTAATTACATGCATAGAAATAGATAAAAATTAACAAAATAAATATTCACATTCAAAAAGAAGATGTTAATTATCCAGTTTGACTGCTTCGAAATGGGGAAGATAACACGAAAAATTTCCAGTTTTCAAATAAACTCAAACATTGCTGTTCTTTTCGTACACAAAAACTGCATTAAGCTTTACGTGCAAATAAATGGTGAAGATAAGTTCATTTATCATCATCTTGATTTTTGGCTACAAAAACAAAATAAATCCTTCCCAGTGGATTTAGTGCCAGTGAACCTTGAAGACAGCTAATTAGCGTTATAAATCAATTTTCCTGAATTTTTCTTTCCTTTCAAAAATCTAAACCAGAGATTCTATTAACCTTATGGTTATTTTTAAACTATGAAATCTGATGTACTTGGCCTTATTTAAATTGGGTAAAACATGGCTAATTTAAAGGCTACAATTTTTGAACTCACGTCGACATTCAGTCGTAAATACATGTTTATACGTTTTACATGAAAAAAATTCCCACTGTATCATAATGAAATGAAAACGAATATGTTGAGGTGTTAAATTAAAAGTAGTTCTAGTTTAATATTTTTCAAACTTTACTAGTGAAATTGATAAGTCGAATTCAAGCGCTGTGAACAGAAAAGTGAAGGTCATTTTTTCGATGATGAGCAGAAGATTAAAGACAGAGTAGTAAAGTACGCCAACGCAAAAACTAAAACAAGCTATGACTTAAGACATTTCTAAACTTTGCTAAAATAGATTTCCTACATTGCTGTCTTTTCTTAAAAACATGGATTCCATGAAGTAAGCTGTAAATATGTAAAAAAAAAACATATTCAAAAACTAGTTTTTCTGACTTTTAGATGTGCATACCGCAAAAGTGTTCGCCTGCCTTGCTATTTCATGCTTGACTGCTTCTTAAAAATATATACTTGTGTGCCTGCGTACCAACCGCGATACTTATCTCGCTTTTCGTTACATGAAAGAGATAATTTAATTATAAAACTCAAAAAACTTTTTTTTGTCTTCATTTGTATTTCCAGGTCCTTGGAGAAGCACTTAACCTAATAAAAGTCTGCTTGTATGTTACGAAGGCCGTGACAGAAAACAGAAGAATGGAGGAGCACTGGTCATAATTCGACAAGACAACTTTTCCTGCCAACTTTTTTTCTTCACAGATTTCGAAAGGAAGGAAACGGAAACATTTAAAAAACGCCAAGTCTTCTTGTGAGTTCAGTCAGCTTAACCTAGCTCGCAAACTTAACGACAGCTTTATTTTTTAAAAC
>JAQFZG010004927.1:0-11021 GCA_034695465.1 Entomobrya nicoleti
AAATATTCTGGCCACTTTTTAGTGAATTTGTGGATAAAATCAAGTACTCGAGCGGTTCTCTCCCGTTACTCTTAACCAGGAAATAGCAGTAAACAACCTGACGCAAGAATTTCTTTCTTGGCGTACCACACATGTGCATATTTTTTTACAGTGTTTTTTAAAAGAAAAAGTTCCCATTTTTAATTTAGTTTTTTTTTGTGTTATAAAAACACTTGTAAAATTGCAAAATGGTGGGTTTGTTTACAATTTACGCGTAAAAAAAGCTAACATATTATTCATTAAGCCATCACAATATTATCTTGTCTGTATTCCCTTCTGAACTCCTGTTGTTTTTATATTAGCCAAACTATAAATTAGGAGAAAAATGTTTTTGATGATTTATTGGGATTTTTACGCGTCTAGAAACACAATAATGAATGTATTATGAGTCATAAAATAGCATGCTTTGCTCATCCATCATTCCGCAAATCATACTTGTTTATTTTCACTTCTTTTTTTAAGAATTCATTTTCACGCTGGGAATAATCCTATCTAGTTTTATGATACGATGCATGATGAACTGAACTGCAATATGCAAAAGATCAACAAATTTCAATGAAAACACTTTGACTAAAATGCACAAAAGAAACAAAACATTTTGCTTTTATCTTTTAACAAAGTGAATCCTAGATAATGATAATCATACTAACCAGCCATCAGTGTCAGTAGATTAGGGTGTCTTTAGTCAGACATTTATCGTCTGACTAAAATGATAGAGTTCTTCTTGGAATGCCTCATTGCACTCATTTCGTTTCATGTTTAAACCCTTTCTTTACATCTCTTTTTCTGTGTATTCCACTACAATAGCTAGTTTAACTCATAGTTCTATTTTCAATAAAATTACAAGGATTCTTTAAACCTGTCTCGATGTTATGGCATTTTAAGGGATTACGTAAATTCCTGATTCAGCCTGATTGACATGGAATCTAGACCAAAAGATGTTTCAAAGAAAAAAAGTGGAATAAATAAACATAGCATCAATTACTTTGCTAAGTTGGTTTGTTTCAAACCAAACAAAGGTTGGGTTGTGCCTGAATAATAAGCTGCGAAAAACCCAAATCAAACTTTAATTGTGACTGTAAAGATGTTTTATGTATGCATATGATATTCAATTTTCGTGTACAATTCTGTCAAGTAAGTACATTTCATTTTAGTATGTTTTGGCTCATGAACTGGATCACTACATTAATTATTCAAGTTGGTAGGTGTTCTAATAGTTTGTTCAAATGATTGTTTTGAGATAAAAATGGCGAGAAAAAATGTCATTTCCTAAAAGAACAAGTCATAAAATAAAATGAGATTACATAATCAGATGCCTTTCCATAAAGAACAAAAAAAACCGAGATACATTTTAAATTAACTTACTAATGACAAAACTAAGCTAGTCATTAGGTGTTAATCCAGTCGTCTTAAATGGTTCAGACATTTAGTGGTCGATTTTTATTCTAGTTTTTTTATAACCAATTCGTCTTTAAAAGTCCGTCATCCGATACTTAAGGTCACACGACATGGCCATTATGTAGCCACCTGATTACCATTACCTAGTATTTTTGGTGACTTGGATTGGATCAAGAAGTTTCGTTTCGCCATTCGTCTACGTCGCAAAAATACGGTTGTATGATGTTTACAGATAAAATGTATTTTTTTTACCAAGTCTGATCTGATAACATGACAATTGTTATATTTGAATATCAACCTTTTTCCCTTGTTATTCTGATACGTTTTCCTTTGAACTGCCAAATTTCTTGTGCAATTGCCACTACAAGGACACAGTACTTTGACCGGCAACAAAACACTCTCTCTCTCTCATCATCACCTTTCCTTGTTGACGCCTTTCCGTTTTTTATTCTGATCTGTCGAATGTCATTTCCAAACAACTGGTATACTACTGTGCTGACCAACAGCCGAGGCCAGAATGTGTTTTCAACCAGGCATCAAAGTCAATACTGAAAGCGTGCAGATCAAAAAAAGAAAAAAAGGTTTTTCGTTTCTGTAGGGGGCCGACAAATAGTCGAATATATTTTTTTTCCTCTAACAAAGTGTCAAGTTGACCTTGCTCTTGGTCTCGAAATTGCAGCGTCGCATTTGCCTGAATTTTTTTCTCCCTTTCTCTCTGATCTTCATGTTAAATATATTCGACAATGAAAAAAACCAATACTTTTGCCCCGCATCTTATTTATCAAAGGAACATATCCCATAAAAAATGTACTTTATTTCCTTTGTATCATTTCGACAAGAAAATAAATAAAGTTTTGCAATTTTTTTTCAAAAACTCAAGCGTTATCTTATTTATATTTTTTTACTAGGCTATTTACTGTTCCAAAAGGACACTAAAAGAATTTATGTTGCATGAATGCCCTAGAATATTTGTAGCTAAAACCAGTTGACACAAAAAATTATGAGTATTGTCAGAGATGTAGTAGGAAAACCTTCCTACTCATTTATTCTATAGTTTTATAACGTTAGCATTGCCCCAGTGGAACACATCTATCATCACTTCAATTCCAAGAGAGATTGTGTAGGCGAGTGGAAGAACCATGTTTTATCGTCAAACACATACTCCTCCAACTCAAGACGTTCAGAGAGACGAGAGACAAGTTGTATGGTAATACAAAGCATTGTGTAGCTTATAACAAGCCAGTAGCATACACGGAATCAGACATTTTCTTTGTAGTGTCAATATACAGCATTGTTGTACTAACGATAAGGCTACATGTATGAAAACATGGATGCGATAAGAGCATTTCCATTTCGGGGGAAAATGATAGTTGACAAATTTTTTTTAGCAATAATAAATTTTTATTCTCGACATCGTCTTTTTATTCTTTTAAAATGTACGAAAAATTCTTTTATAAGCTTTTGTATACAAACGCAAATGAGTTTCTTTGTATTCTTTAAGTGAAGTGAGAGAAGTGAGTTGTAGGGGAAAAAAATTGTGAGAAATGGGAAGTTTGCTTTGTTTTGCTAATAATGGCGTTGATGGGGGATCATGATGATGATGATAATAATCATTTTGATTGTAGTTGGTGTTCTTTTACATAATGATAAAGACTCACAGTTCGTTTACGACAGCGATTTGGCATAAATGCGTCAAAAGTATTAGCCAAATATGGATAAAATGAGAGAAAATGAAAAAAGCACTATCCTCGTCGTCAACTTTGTAATTGGGTATATGGGAGGATATGTTTGTGAGGGAGTGCTTGGTCTCTTTTGTGTATTTTTTTTGTATTTAAACCAGAAAGAGAGAGAGAGGGGGGGGAATGTATTATTGTTATTATGGTAATTTATGCTTATGTATGTGCTACTATAGATGTCTTCAAAAGGAAAAGAATGTAAAAATTATGGAGAGAATAAAAAGTAGATTTTAGTGGCATTACATTTATATTTTGTTCAGTTGAGTAAAACCTTACATGACCAAGAGAGACCAAGAAGAAGAATTAAAGAAGTGGCTTTGTTGAGGAGGAAAAACTTGAGAGAAAAAAAAATTGTAACTTTGTTGGAATTGGGAAATCAAAGTTTTTGCATCCCTGGTTTCAATAATAGGTTTTTCTCAGTGACTCTGTTTTTGTTGTACTGTATGGTTTGGTCTGGTGGTTGGTTGGTTATGTTGTGGTGCACTTGAGATGAAAAAATAACAAGACTCTAGTGACCAAAAAATATATAAGCAATCGGATGAGTGTGGAGGGAGAGCACATATTATTATGTTATTTTTTTGCTACTTTACTTTGGACTTTATGCATGTATTTTGGTATTCATGAATCATTTGAAGGTCAGCAAAGAAGAGACACCCTCCGGGAAGTGCACAGTAGGGTTTGCAACGTGTAATATGTTGCATAATCTTTCCGGGCCTCGTGTGCAGCTGGCAGTGACACAAGAAAAGTTATTTGTTTAGATTCATGCAAGATAAAATGCAATGTATTATAAGTTTTTACTTAAAACTTCATCCAGCAGCGGTGGTAGTGTCTTTAAAGGGAAGAGAAGTTTTCTTCTTTTTTGCAAAAATAAAAAACAGCAATAACGGGAAAAAACGAAGAAAAAAAGAAAGTTGAAACAAAATTAAGTAATATAGAGAATCAACAGCCTACACAATATGTTTAATATACATAAGCTAATAGTAGTCATGTGGCTTGTTTCCTTTCCCCAAGTTAAATATTCTCCATGTAGAACTGGTTTCATCAAGGCAAACAAAAAAAATGAATAAAAAGTGCTTTACATTTAAATGAAGTCGTTTAAACGAAATAAGGACTTAGCTGAGAAAGGGAAATTAAGATGAGATGTTAAATCACATCAATATGTTCATTTATTAACGCCCTATGTCACAAACTGAACAGTAATGATGTTCAAAATGATGGCTTTATATTCATAACGGAAAGGAATTGTTTTAAATTTAAAGAGGCTTTACAAACATTAAACATACCGATACAAAACCATGGCAATTAAGAAGGATATTTATGTATTTGGATGAGATTAGCTACGAACATTTATGCTGTATTGAGATCTAAAAAGGTTAACTTAGAGCATTAACCTTACAGTTAGAACTAGAAATCGATAAAACTATTTGTGTTCCTTGACTATTTGTTTAACTGTTATATTAGTGCGGACAGACGGACAAACAGAGATTTTCTTAAAAGTAAATAAAAATAATAACTTCCGTTTCAGCTCGCTAATGGCAAAACCAAATGTACATAAAAGGACACGACACGAGAAAGAAGTGTTCATAATATCCGCTTCGGAGTAGATTGATGATAATGTCTACCCTTCTTTCTCTTTTTGTCCATTATTTTTATTATCTCGAAATGTAAATATGCAATCAACTCGAGACGACTTGAAAAAGCAACAATTTGTTTGCAAACGGTGATGACGCGAGGGATTCATTAATTGTTAGGCTTTACAAACAAAAAGCGGATGAGAAATTTGTCGGGACGAGTGCTATCTCAAGTTATTTATGTTACATGAAACTTACATGGGCCGCTACTCTAGAAACCACTAGCCTAGCCCATAACAAAACAACCACATGCCTCGTAATACACAAAATTACAAACAGTATGGTAAACAGCAAATATCCATTTCATATTTCAACAAGCTTTAAAGGTCAATAGAAAATCAAACATTATCCACTAATGTATCAACTAACAAACAAGAATTTTACGTAAAAAATAATGACACATAAGTTTTAGCTTGAAGATTTATGTGTGAATTTCAGATTTTTTTAAACACAACTTTGGGAAAAACTGTACCGTAATAATATAATATGTATCTACACGTGTTACATGACAGTAAATTACGTGAAAAATGAAATCGGCTTATTTGCGTATTTTACACACGTCATAACTGTAAGATAAGTCAGTCATGATGATGTCTACCACGTTTTCTACAAAACCGTATTTTCTCGGTTTTGTTAACATAATAGTTTTTTTGCATTTTCCCTGCAATATCCAGACTTTCACAATACTAGTCTGCGTTTGGTTCGTTCTTGTCAGCGAAAAATTGTTACTTGAGCTGCTACATTACTGACTATATATTAACTTCTCAAATGTCATTTTATTACCTATTATGTTAATAAAAAATTGTATGTATTTTAGTAACAATGTACATCACTTTTACGTAACAAAGCAACAAATGAGAATTACTATCCCGGTATAGAGGCGGAGTTTGGGTAAACATTGTAGTTTTTTTATGACAAAATGACATCCTCATATAATTTGTATGCAGTGTTTCTCTGTTTAACTTGCCTTGTTTCCAGGAGGAGAGGAATAAACTATGATAGCTTTGTTGACCATTATTTGGCTTATTTGACAATTGGGTAACCTTACAGATAAAAAAAAGTGAACAGTTCTTGGCTGCTGCTGTCTGGAAACAATGTTTTGATTTGAATGATAAAGTGCATTTTTATCCTCACTCTTTCCCCAGCAAACATCAGAATTCCAATAAAATCATTTGTGCTTACAGTGTCGGCTTATAAGTATGTATCTATAAAAGTAGCAGTGTATGATGTATGATGATGAGAAATGGGAAATTGGAGAAGAATACAGGTCATTTATCAAAGTTGTCGTTGTCATGTTAGCTGGTTAACGATAATCCGAAAGGTGGACTCCCACAAAAAGACAGGAAAACAATCAATTAATGAAATGGAAGGTGTACAACATAGGTTTCCCCTTTCCTTTTCCGTCGTCGTCATTATTATTATTATATTGTTATCACCATCGTATCACTATAATAAAACACATATTTATTTATGTTTCTATACAGTAAGCTGACATATATTTGACATGGCAAGAGCTGCAAGGATTTGACATACATATAAGATCTGTAATCTGATCCAAAGTTGTTCAGAACCAAAAACACAGAAAACGAATTACATGTGTCCTTTTCCCTGTATACTATGTGTTGACTTATAAATGTCAATGTTTATTTAGTTTACTCAATCAGTCAAGATTATAGACTGTCCTTACTGCTTTCACTTACTGCTTTTTTTGTCGGGTAAACTGAAATATCAGTTTCAGCAGCCGGTATACTGCGAACTCACACGCAGATTTTTCTCGTTGCTCTATGTTTGATGTGTGCATATATCTGCAATGTTAGGGTGGATATTAAAGAGAAAGGCTGCGTAATAAGATGCCAGTTTCGGTGTAGTTTGTGTTTGCTCAACTTTTTCATGTTGTGCTACATCACCTATATATTTATATAAGTTGGAAAGTAAATACAGTGGAGCTAGGCAACTAGGTTTCAAGAGAAATTAAAAATTATACAAGGATCAAAATTGTTAGTGTATTTATTTTGCCTAAACCAATTCATCTTGCATGCATGTAATTAATAAGAGTAGGAAGTAGGTGTGTAGTTTTATTGACATTCTTTCATTAATTAGTGTAGATAAGTCGAAATGTTAAGAGTGTGAGTGTTGCAATATCCTAGGTCAGTATTGGACATTCGCACCCAAGTGGATGTATATGTACGAAGTTTGACTGATTGACTTTTTCTTAGCCAAGAAGGCAACCAAAACCAACCTCTTATAGCACAGATTTAAAAATAAAGAAAATTTTATTAACCGTAGTTTTTAGAAATACACAAAATAAATGAAACTAACATGCATAACGTATTTAGTGTTTGCATGTGAATCGTGTATCTTCAAAGTATGTAAAAAAAGGATTGCCTTCAGGTGATCATGATAATACTTATCTTGTTATTGCTTAAAAACGTGGCCTCTTAAATCTTACATGAAGAACAGACAAGAGTCACAAGTCACATGCTGAAACACACACAAATCTTCATGAGCAAATATCTAAGCTTAGTATGTGAAATTACTTATTTGAGCAAACTTCTTCAAGTACCTTCGCTGAAATTCAGAAAAAGAGTAAATATATTTTGGTTAAAATGCTTTAAGTTGACTGTTGTGCAAACGCAGAAAGTACATCTTATGTTCATAAGAGTTCGAAATATTATTTATTTAAAAAATTACATGGCTCGACTGTTGCAGTGGTTGGTTTACGTTTTCGTACTAGTTTTAGTATGAAGATTTTGATATCCAGTTACGAACGAATATCATTCATTAATATTTTCGTCTGATTACGCAGTCAACTAAATCAAGTTGCTCGATTAAATGTAAATTCGACCAGAAAATAAAATTCGAACTTATCTATTTGCGCTTCTGGGCGTAGTACACTAAAACTTTTCAACCGTGTTATTTGCTCCCGAGAAAAATATGAACGAAACTCCTTGGAAAGATTGTAAAGTAATTTTCAAGTATGACTCGCCTAAATACTTTTGAATAGACACTTGAAAGTAACTTGTCCATATAAAAAGTAATATAGTATCCTTATATGAAACCCATGCAGAACTTCATATTAGGCATACAAGTACAAAGAAGCTTTTGTACCGAAAAAGGAGAATGAGTTCCATGATACCATTGAACGTACATATTTTCGTCAACACTTCCCAACACAGTCAAGTGTCAATGTGTGTGACATATTTAACAGAGGAACCATGAGCTCAATGGCGTGCGTAGGCGAATTGCTTACATTACAGGCAAATCTGACATGGATGCCATGTAATTAAAAATGTCTTGCTATTGAGTATAAAAAATATGTTATATCGACAACAAAGATGATTTCTATAAATTTCATTATCTGCGTTTTACCTTGTTGTGAACCTGGGAAAATTGAGCTCATGATATAACATTTCAATCAAAATTGTTTGTGTTCAAAACATCTATAACGTTGCTTACACCCACGCACATCTAGAAAAGCAATTCAAAAATGTCATCTTTAAGTATGTATGTAAGTATGCAAAGAATCAACAGTTTGCGTATTCATCTATCTGTTGATTTCCTTCAAAAAGACAACACACGAAAAAGCTGTAGGGCAAACACGGGTTCAATTTCAATGAAAAATGGAGCCAATATTCTTTGAATTAAATGAAAGCAAAAATTTCGATAAAAATTCTAAAAAAAGCAATGTTTGTAGTTTGCACACAAACAAGTTTGCATTCCTATTCGTAAAAAGTATGATTTTCCCATTAGGGCCCTTTTTTCCTGTCATGTTTTCGGAAAAGTGAACATCAGTAGTTTTCTGACATTCCGATTCATTTATGCATGAATTTAATCATAAAAATCGTTTTGTCATTTTAGCGAAAAGTAAATAATGAAATCAATCATAACATAATTATTTTAGTGGATCAAATAAAAACCTGTTGTTGCTGGTTAGGCTTTTAGTGAGAAGGGTAAGTTGTAAAAACTTTCAAAGAATCGTTTGTTTTTGTCTACTAAATATTTGTGAAAGGATATTTTCTAATTAAATTGCTCTGTCGCTCTTAGTGACCAGCTCACTGAACTAGTATTTCAAATCCTCTCTACCATTTATATTTATTTATATTTTAGAATCGTCGAACTATACATCAAAGCAAACAAACTCCAATTGCTTCAAATGAATTGAATTCTTGTGCCCTAATAAACATGGCTTTCATTTTTACCTGATTTTTTTTTTATCTATTTTACCGTTTGTCTTTCCATTAGCAAAATTATATATATTTTTGATTCCAACTTTTTCCCTTCTTATTTTCCAATCTTTATAAGGTGAATATTTCTTTCTAAAAATACAACCGTCCAAAATTCTTGCAATTGCGATTGTCATCCTTCCCTATAGACATCATTACTCTTTCAATACCTTGAAATATTACAAGTTCTATAGTACAAACTTGAAAATAATATACAAAACAAAGTAAACATTCCATCCGATCCAAGTTCTGTCTCAAGAGAAAAAAGGATTGATAAGAATTTGATAGATAAACGTGTGTCGAGCTTTGAAACTGCTTTCATTGCATCGTCATCAGGATTTTTTTTATATAAGTCCGCGACAAAAAGTCGTAAAGAAATGTAAAGACTTCTAGTCACGTTGCACAGGGGCGATAATGATGATGATTATGATGAATAATAATGATAACACACAGCTAATGTAATAAACAGTTGCGAAAGAGTTCTCACTGTTAATCAATTTCATTCTGTTTCATTTTTGTCGTCGTCTTTTTGACGTGGCGTCGTAGCGAGTTAGTAGGGTATACCGAGAAATTTTCATTTAGTGGGCGGTATCATACCTCAAATTCCAGTTTTATAATATCTCTAAGCATTCCATAAAGATTTCTTGAACCATCCTCTTCCAGGTAGTCATCCTTGCAACGTTTGTTGATTCAATAAAAAGCAAACACTAAATACATACATATACGACGACGACTAACTACGTGGGTGCAACTCATTTAGTTTAGATGGTATGATTAGAATGCACAACTACCTTTTCCTTAACAAGTCTCTGTTCGCTACTTTTCTTGGAGGAACCATATCATCATCTACAAACAGAAAAGTTAAATATTTGAGAACAAAGCATTGAAGTTGTATTGTACGGGGAAAGTATCTTACGAAATTTTTCCTCGTTAGGCAAACTTTTACCTAGGAGCTAGTTAGGGAAACTTTAGTTTGAACAAACCATTTTTTTAAAGTGTAATATTTTTAAATTTTATTTTTCCGCTGGATAAAAAAACGTGGAAAAGGGAGCACACAGGTTTGTGCTCGCAGAATAGAATAGAAATTTCGCTGGAAACACGTACTTTGGAAGTTTTTGAAACAAGCTAATTTTGGAATAAGTTTTTTCAGCTTTAATAATGACATTATTTAATTGTAATTAGGCTTAAGTACATATGCATGTAACCATAATGATGAGAATTTTTTAAAGCTAATTAATTATTCTATTATACTTCGATGATTGGTAATATATGTACATGAATGAGACAATTAGGCATAGTACATCTTGCATAGAATTTCAGCTAGATTGCATAGAAACTCCGGACAGGTATATCTTGTCGTTTAATTAATATATAAATAGCCCGAATCGTATCAATCAACTTATTTTGTGGATTGATTGAAAATGACAATGATGAGCTGGATTATATGTTTTTTTCGAATTACAAAGTACCAAAACCCATTAGTAAAATACTGATTACGGGAAATTGGACATGATGTACTTGATTAAAAGCAGTAGCAGTGCTAAAACTGGTTATTTCTGGTTCTATAAGAAGAAACTTTGAGTTCTTGTAAAAGATCTTTTGACTGCATAATCTACTGATTATGTAAATGTAAAACACGTGAATATAAATTGAGAGACATGTAGCATGTTTTAAGGGGAAATCAGAGTTCAAGAGATAATTTATTTTGTGATCAGAAGAATTAGTTGCAGTATAAGTTCATTCAAACGTCACATTTAGACGTGTATTCTGGAGAGTAGGTTTGAAGTTTTGAGTTAAGTATTTTCATACTGAAAGGAGTCTTTTCGATGAATGAATGAAGACAAATTTAGGCACGCTTTCAAAGAATTTAAAAAGAGCTTTGATTGGAAACAAATATACTTGGAGAGAGTAAAGATTTGAATAACTTGGTTTTATATTTTTTTCAAACGTCATTTCAAAAAGTTATTTCCTGAAGTCTTCAATGACTGCAATTA
>JAQFZG010004928.1:0-11020 GCA_034695465.1 Entomobrya nicoleti
TATATTTATATATTACACGAGGGAAACAACGACGTATATTATTATGGATCTGATAGTGATACGTCTCCAAGTCTCCGCTGACTGTCTGTGTTTGTAGAAAAAAGAAGCTTCCAAGTAGTTCCAAAACTTTTGAAACAAGTTAGAAAAATAAGATAGATTGTGTTTCGTTTGAAGATGAAGACAGGAGAGGACGTACAGTAGAGTAGAATGTCTTGGTTAGTTAGGTTGTTGCTGTTGTTGAATATGTGTCCGTCTCCTTTCTCTCGGAAATGTAATTGATGAAAAGAAAAGTATGTAGTGTGCGTGTTCATGGAGTTGGAAAGACATAGTTTGTAAACTTAGGTATTAGAGGGACGATGTAAAGAAATGTTTTGTATGTACCAACTGTAAACTTTCTCATTTTAGAGCGCGCAGCACCACTTGTGGTAGTCGAGTAAAACAGACAGAAAGTCAGACATACCTACTTTTTATTACCTACAATTTGGGAGAGGTACAATAAATAAGAGAAAACTTGGGTAGAAGAAAAGGAGTATCACACTTTCCGTCAATAATTTGCACAACCGTCACATTTATAACTTGATGTCACCCAACTTGACAAAGCGAATTCGTATTCAGAGAAGGAGAGAAACATTGGAAACTTCGTCTTCTTTACTTTACACCTTCGTGTTCTCAAGAATAAGAATTTCGACTGGTGAGTATGTGTGTGGTGGTCTAGTGTGATTGAAGAGACACGTAAAAAAGTTTTTGGAGAAAAGGAAAAGTACGCAATTAGAATTGGGAATGTGTTTATTACACTTCAAGAATACACTCAATCATTTGTGGTGTGCATTTACGATAAAGTTATTTCGATCTGCCAACTTTGAGCATTTCAGTTCAATATATCTGCATCAGTATTTCGTCCACATATCTTTAGTTACAGTAGTAGGCTTTGATGTCTCTAAAATAAAATAATAAGTTATGAAGATCGATTTCACAGAATTGTTTTGCATGAAAAGACTAAAACATAGCCAAAGTTCTCTTTTCATTCCTTTCATTTTGTGTTTGTTATGCATCATTGTATTGTAACCTGATGACCGGAATTAATGCTTGAAATTTAAAACTCAATTATCTTTATTGAATAGTTTTTTTTACTAAAACGTAACAATAGATTCCGAAATGTACCACCAACGAATTCGTTAAGTATTCATTGAATTTCGAGTACATATCAACTGATCTCTTGTTACCTATAATTTCGATGATTAATTTGAAAGTTTACTTGAGAAATAGCACTTCCCATTCCCTCGTCTATCTTTTCCGTTAATCCCACAATGAGATTTAGCTGGAAATTTACACTGAAAGTTCATCTTGTCTATCTTCATCCTCGCGTCTCTACTCCCTTTTTTACACTCTCTTATCCGCCACTGCCATCTCAGATTTCATTTTCTCCACCTTCGAACCTCCAGCCAATCTGCATATATTCTCTAATTTGTGTATACGAGAAGAAAACCTAATTCAAATATGTGTAGTCCAGTATTAAGTGGTAATAATGATTCCGGATGGTGCATAATATTACACAAGCCTGTTTAGTGTGTGGTGGCAGAGTAGTCTCCTCCTCATATCCCTATCATCGTGACAAGTAAAACAATAGGAAAGAGCAAAGTTTGTAATTGGATTTTATCCTGGAGCTTTAATGGTGCTGTCGTATCGTAATGTAGCTAGCTGTTTTTGCAGAGATGCGAGTGAACTAGAAAACCGTGTGTGTAGTAAAATCCGGTATTAAACATTTCATATGTGTAACATCTTTTACAGGTTATGTATGTAAGTCAGACTGCTACCGAGCAATAATGAGAAGGATATAGCTAAACTTCTTTGACTTTCTACTCAACTCTCTATCTTTCTACTGTGCATTTACACCATATTTGAAGATTGAACAACAAAAAGTGTAATCACAAAATATAAAACAAGTTTACTACACCAACTCACTTTCACTTTGAGTTATACCAGTAGTGATGTTGATGTGATGTGGTAGTATGCATTACTCGATGGATGCTGCTGTTACTGCAATGACAAAAACTTTTATATTATCGGAGCATTAAAACTATATACAGTTCAGAAACAAAACTATCATTCTCACAAGCTGTACGAAATTATTCATGTCAGGCAACTTGTAATCAAACACGAAGGTTTTTGTTCCATTCGTGCTTTTATTATCTGGATTTTTTTTCGAATTGCAGCACTTATATCAGAGTTTTTGTCAAATGGTATTCCAGAAAATAATAAGTTATGCATCAACAATTATTTGAAACATAAAATGGAATGTAGATGAGGGTTTTAAAACAATGTGCATAAAGTTTATCGAAAAATGTTGAAATTCATCTATCAAAGAATGCATCAATCAATCAAGCCGTATCGATAGATAAAGTACGCGTTTCTCATCATTATAGAATAAAGTTGAACAAAAGGGAAAAACTGAGCTTAGCAAACAAAGCAAGCCAACAATAGGTTGTGTAACTGCACAATCCTCAAAAGCATACAGAAAAACAATACATGATCCCTACACAGATGGTCCCCGTTAATTTTGAAAAGGCTCGCTCAGACACGTAGACTATCAAGGAAAAGCAGTGAAAGAATTTTTCAGATAATAACATCTTGTTTGCACAACGTGTGATATGGCATGAAATGTGTGCAGCTACATACAGTAGTCTGCTTAATAACACTAACACTACTCAGCATATGTGGACTTTGGAGGATCCCAGGATAAAATTCAAAAAAATACATTGAGAATCCTCATTCGTGCTCTTTAATAAAGAGAGAGTCAATATTGACTTGGGTTTCCTATTCAGAAGCACATCTTGCGCACTCTGACTGAGACTGCTCAAGTTTTAGTATTTTTTTGGAAGAAGGGAGATAAGCCGTAATTAGGAACAAAGTGGAAGGTAGTTCACTCCTAGAGTTAGAGGTCACATATAGCATTAGTGCTGTACATTCAACTTGGTCATGTTTTTTCCTCCTGCATGTACAGTGTACACTACATATACATAATTTTGTGGAAAACGTACGTATTTCCATATCACACGCTATGCACGTCTAAATTTTCAAGTGAACCGAAATTGTTCTGCTGATGAGTCGACTGTAGACTTCATCATTCTGCAACGCTTTATCATTATCATGAAAGAGTGTTTGTTTATCTTAACTATTCATCAGACGAGAAATATTTCAAGAGATACAATAACATATTCATGTCATATGTATGTTCGAAGATTGCACAATTTGCACAAGTAATTCTTGATATGCCCCAGCAGTCTAAAACACTTGACATGTGGAGACTGTGACGCATGATTACTTTAATGAATACCTGAATTCAGCGAAAGACCAAAATGTTTTCATCATCAGCGACTCATCAAAAATTGAATAGCCAAAACACAATTATAATTTCGCGAAAGGGTTACAACCGCAAGGATCTCAATGAAAGACCGAAATTATATCTCGAATGTAGCACAAAAATACTATAACATTTACCGAAATACATAAAAAGATTGCCGAACTTTTGTTTTTATGGCGGATTGAATAAAACTCTCGGTGAATCTATAATTTGACATGTACACTGATTTATATAGACATAGAATGGTGGTATAAGTTTTTGTTATCTAATCATGATTCTATGTAGTGGTAGAAGCAGTGGTATTCATTAAGTGTTGGTTGTGCGGTACTCATTCCATGACTATACCACTGACAATTACAAGTTAAACAAAACAAATGAGAATGCCAAATTCTGGTACATATTGTGAACGGTATGTCAATGAAAAACGAAAGAAAGAAGTATTCATGTCACGGAGTAGTTCCCTTATTTGTCGATTCATTTCTTGTAATACTGACAATATACCGTGATCATGATTCATTATTGGTGTACTGTGCTCTGGTTGACGCAGATGAATACGAAAAACGCTAACGTTCAACAGTGCAAATACCACAAGTGAAAAACGACAAGTGCAAGCAAGAGATTATCTTAATCCTGAAATAGAGTCTGATTTCATTGCTGTAAGGAATGGTGGCATATATTTGATGTTGGGTTTTTATAAAGCCCCTTTAATTGAAAGAAATGGAAACCTCTATTGTTCATGGTTCAGGAGCTAATGAAAATGTCTAGGGAAAATAAAACGGTAAATTTAAAACGCATGCGCATCGCGTACTTTTGTACTCATTGTAAGTTTTCTCATGTGTGGTTCTATAAAGCAAACTCGTGGACTAATTTGAATCACAGCTTTCACCATAAATCGTGCAATTGCTCTGTACACTCCAGCTATGAACTAAGCGGTTTGAATATTGATTTGCGGATAAATCCATTCGAAGTATGCAGTTTGTTAATATTTAATTTTTGGAATATCGAAGTTTCATTCTATTATTTTTGGATGTCATCAACTCCTTATCGACAAAGACTCCGTATGATATGAAAACACTACCCTCAAAATAAATAATGCCTAGTTAGTGATTGACAAAAGCTATATTTTACTCATCGAACGTTTTGGTTTGCCTCAAACCACTTATCAATCAGTATCAGATTGTTGGGATGAAATTTAGCTCTGCACTTTCTGTGAAATTCAGACGAACGAACATTATTAGTGACTAAAACTCTTGTATTGAATCGCTTTTAACATGTGCACAAGGCTTCTCCATTACATCGTTCGGTTCAGTCACGAGACCACATTTCGTTTTTGACGTAGTAACTTCACATTGACGGAACTGAAAATAATCGTAACCATTCTACAATTACTGCTGTAAATTACAAGACTCGCTGAACTCATCAAATGATTTTGGTAATAAATTTGGTTTAAATTACTGAGCATTATTGATTGTTGATGCATACTAATTTGTATGAATATTAGACACAACGAAACTTGAGATATTTTGCTGTTATTTTCTTACAGTGTTTTGCGTACACTATTTCAGGAATTGCAATCACACTCGACACTACAGTAGCATTAATCTCTGATGTCCATTTTTTATTGTCTGTGCCCATTACTTTTTAATGTTCCCTGTTGGATGTGTGTTGACAAATAAACACCATGATGAAACAAGACCATAAACTTCCACATATTATCGGAATGATAATAATAATGTGTGTCGCTGTTTTCTGTTTGCTACTTTTAAGTTGAAGCAAAGCGCAACATTCCCTGCATAAGATGAGCATACATAAATAGTTACGTAGTAAAAAAGCGAGACAATTTCTGTACACATGCTTTTTCAACTATACTACTTTGTTGGCAGTCCGCTTGCCCCAAAAGATAAAAATCGTATCACGTTGCTCCCTCCGTAATCACAAAGTAAATTAACCCACATGCCCTACGAGCACAGTTGGTAGTGCGAAATGAAAGTTTATGACATTCCCAAGGGACTTACAATATTATTGTCGTACAAAATGCGAAACGAGGTGAGGTTGACGTCTCGCCTGCAGTTGACATGTTGTTTTGGAATGGAAAGTACAACATATAAAAATGTAACATGGTTCGTTTAGGGTGATAGTGGTGGAAGGAAATGTAATAATTCTGGCACGACGCTTGAAAATTATTTATCTTCATCTAGAGAAAATGAGAAAGTTTACCTACCTCGATCTCATCGTGGCCATATCATCAGTTGTCAGCTTCCTTGCAGGCAGAAATATCATAGGAATTTTCTCTTTGAATGCACACGTCATATGTAAGGAATGAAAAGAGGAATTTGGATGCAAGCAACTGACGACGTGCATACCAGTTCAAGATAGAAGAAAATAATTAATTAAATGTGGAAATGTAAAAGTAGCAAAATTGCATTCTACGTTTGTTTTAAATTATATGGATATGTACACGAGGGAAAGCATTTTACGTATACAATATGTATGTATGTTCAACAAACAAGAAGAAAAGTAAATGTAAAGTGAACAAGTTAAAGCATGCAAGCCTATTTGCTTCTGTATATTTGTTGGAGGTATTTTGTATATTAATCTTAATTAAAATTTGATATTTTCAGAGCAAAGAGAACAACGAGAAGAGCTGCTGTGATGATATCCGCTGCATGGGGCATAAGTCTCCTCCTTTGGCCACCATGGATTTACGCTTGGCCCTACATTGAGGGAAAGCGAACTGTTCCAGAGTACAAGTGTTACATTCAGTTCATTGAGACAAATCATTACATCACTTTTGGCACTGCTATTGCTGCATTCTACATCCCTGTGTCGATTATGCTGTTTCTTTACTATCGAATTTATATGGAGACCGAAAAGCGACAGAGAGATTTATCACAGCTTCAAGCAGGGAAAAAAGAATCTAGTCGTCGCTCTAATTCCAGGTAAATAACTCAAGACAAAAACCTTTGTTCTTTAATCCTTCAGCTTTTGTTTCGTTTCCTTTTAAAAATGTCAATGATTTACAAAGTTTCTCGTGAAACCCCTGCAGTATTCAATAAGCCTGCTTCTTTTAAAGTATTATTTATGTATTTTGATTGGATTCGTCTCCACATCACACTATCAGTAATACTGTGAGCACTTGAAGCTTCAATCCAATAAAGAGGTCCCTTTTCGTCCATGTAGGTTTTTTTTTGGAAAATTTATGGATAAAATTAGTGGTGCGATTTAAAGCATTTGCCGCGAAAGAGTGGGCTTACTCAGTCGTTCATCGAAATAACTTGTTCAAGTACACAGATGAGCACTAGACCTCATTCCTATCTAGAATTCTCATAAATATATTTGTACCGGGCATGAATTTTCGGATAAATAACAGGAAAAGAAGTAAAAGTTGGTTTAGGTTCCCCACAGACTGAACTCTTCATAGTTCTTTAAATTGGTTCACAGAAATTCACGGCGCGTTAAAAACTAGTAGACCAAGTAAACCATCAGCACGAAAGCAGTACTACATGAACAACTCTAGCGTATCAAGCAGTTTGTGATGCTCATACGATAATCGTGAAATAGAAAATAGGAAGACTACATGCCGCATGTGTTTGAAGAAGAAAACACAGATCAGACAAAGAGAAGTACGAGTTAGGGATGAACAAACATTTCAGATTACACTAGAGGTAGTAATGCCAAACTGTTAACACATGGTTAGCATTGTCTGTTTTATCCCCCTCAGCAATTTGTTTAAACAGGCTATTTATTTTAATATTTCGATTTTGGAATTACATACATACCTGGAGCAGAAAGTATTGGCAAGACGTTAACCGGTTTACCTTCGCAAAAGCTCCATGTGATGAAATTCGTTTGAATTTTTGAAATGTTTCATTGGGGAATCTAGAAAGCTATTTGCCAAGTGTCAGTATTTTTTATGTATTAGTCAACGCTTATTTCGCAACTCATCTGAAACTTTTTTTTCTTTCTCTTTTATTACAGTGATGAAGCAATGGACGTGGAAGAATGGAAAAGAATGCGCTCCGGTTCTTGTATTTGTCACGACCATCTGGACCAATCCCCTTCATGCCCTGCTCATAAACGACAATCCGTAAGTGTAACTTTCTCCATACTTTTTTTTCTCCAAAATATGTTAGATTTTTTAAAACAATTTCTCTGGATTAAACAAATACGAATAAGTATCGGTTGTACTTTACGAAGTTTCAGGAGTATAGTAGTGAATATCTACAAAATTTAGCATGCTTAATGCCATGTCATAATGTAAGTACTTACGGCAAAAAATCTGTTGTTGTATATTTATTTTTTCCATGAATCTGGTCATTTTGAGACACATAATACGATTTTATTATCATTTTTTCCCGTTTTCAATGAAAAAACATACCCAAGTGAAACATCGTCATGCCCGTATTATGTATTATGTGAAAACTTTCTCTAACTCAAACTTTTGATGTGAGGAAAAATGGAGCAATAAAAATTCAAATTGAGACTTTGAGGAAATTCTTCTTGTTACATGTTTCTTACTCTCATTCTTTAGTCACAGAAATGGTATGATGCTACATAAAATATTAAGCTTAGGACGAGACATAGAGACGAGTCCAAAGAAAAAAGCTAAATAAAACAAAATTGTTGTTAGCAAATATCCAATTTCACTTTTTATGATTGAACTATGATAAACATTCTGAACTGAAATCGGAAAGTCTTTTACTTATTTATTGTGTTGGCATATGTGTACAAAATGCGCTTACGTTATCAGTAGCAGACATAGCTCAACTTCACCCTGTAGTTGGAGCACATTCATCGATTCCATTTTAATATGAATCCGTGTTACATGAACAAATATACATCTCACGACGATATTCAAAATGTTTTCCTTTGGTCGTATTGTAAAAAAAATTCCTATTGCTTCGCATTCTTCCTAGATTTGATGTAAACGCGCAAAAATGTTTAACCAACCATGCTTGTAGGCAACTCAGCTATTTTGCTACATATTTGCTGCTAGATATGTACGTAAATTCTCCAACATATTATTACAATAGCAGAGAATGGAGTATTTTGTTGCATATTATGTTTATTTGTGTACGCCGTATGTATAGTACATCCAACTATAGAAGATTTCAAGTGCCCCACGCAGACTATATAGCAACATTAGGGAAATATATTCAAAACTTTACATTTCACGACTAAGATGGAAAAAACATGACCATTTTGTTTACAAGACCAGCAGACAAACGATCCGTGCCAACAAAAATTTACAAAACTTTCTCCTACTTTCCCTGTATCTATCAGCATACACAAAACCATGGCTGAAAAAATGAATGTTTCGCACTATGTCTACATTATTTTATGTTTATCTTCTACGATATAATCAACAACGTCAACAGGGAAGACCAAAGTTTAGGAACGTGCAATTTTAGGTATACTTCGTTTCATGTTGTAAACATACTTTGTTGTTTGTTAACATGACCATCATCCATAACTCAATTTCAGAATATTTTTTACCATGAACTATACGATATTGAGAAAATCCTTCTTTATTACCCCATGTGTGTAATTCGAAAGTATACTACTGACTACCAATTCGGTCTGCATATAAATATTTAAAGGTTTTATTTGTTTGTATGTATGCATATATATAGTATGTTGTGTATGCATGCCTCCGAGGTATTTGCATATGTTTTTGTACAAGATTCAGAATGACACTTTTGCTAAATGAAATCTTGTGAGTAAAATGTAATTTAAGTGAAACGCGTATACAAGCCGATCAGTTCAGACTAAATAACATATTTCTTCCTCTAATGGATAAGCTTAAATTTAACACCATCCTCGTTCATATACAAATTGTTATGTAGCACTCAATTATATTTCATACTTATAATATTTAGGGATGAGTATTTGTTAGGCTAGTCTGTTTGCTTACATTTCACAAAAATTGTGGCACATAAGACCTCTCAAGCTGTCACATAAGTTGTGATCAAGAAAAATTCCATGTCATCATTCTTTTCGGATAACTGTCTGGGAAAATATACTTAGCGTTTAGGATCGTAGCCGTGGTATGAAAACATATCACAAGCAATCGATGCGTCAACATGGCAAAGTTGTTTTGTTGTCTGTCTGGTCAGCATTTTATTTTATATAACCTATATTCTTATAATTTTATACATTAAGCTAACTATTTATTTCCGTAGTTTGGGTTAGGTTCCAAACAAAAAGTCGATTTAATGTTCAAATATGAATCAGGAATCAAAGAAGTATTTGGAGTTTCTATTAAAGAAAATTTACAGTTCAAAAGAGGTATACCAACGTCTGGGTCTGAGAGGATAATAGACAGAATGACAAATGAGATGCTTTAAGTTTGAGACACATTTTGCTTGAAATTGAATGTTGTTTATTTGTAGGAAGCATATTACAAGCATTTTAATTTATACATTGTATGTATATATTTATAATTTGATGTGTTGCTCAATCACACAATTTTGAAAGTTGTTTTGCAGTCTCCAAGAATCGATAAATTATTGAGTATGTACTGAGGTTCACTAAAAGTAAACTGCTTTGTGGTTGAAATATTGGAAATCATCAGATAAGTTGCGCTAACTTTATATGTGAGTCACTTGTAGGTGTACAAATATAACAAAGTTTATCAAGATTATGTCGAAAAACCTTAAGATGAACACATTTTTTTCTCGTCACTTGACATATGAACTTTGTTGACACAAACAATTTGCACTTTATGTTTTTATACATAATGAAATTATTGGGCGTAACGAGAGAAAATTGATTATTTGGTGCATACATGTATGCTCAATAGCGTTGAAACGATATACGAATAGTAAGGATCTTGCTAAATGTAGTTCTGTAGTTTTAAAGTATTATGCTGTTTAAATGCTAAAAGCCTAGATGAAAGATTTCAAGAATTCGAGAAAATTTCGGGAAAATAAATGTGTATTTTTTGTAGAGGCTAAATGTTGCAATAAGCCTTCTAAGTATTGAAAAAAGAGAAAAAAACTTGTAATCGATTTTGTCAATGTCTGTGCGTGAGGAAGGGATGACATGAATGAAAGGAGATAGATATGTTAAACAATAAAGAGGAAATGAAAAAATATGGAACATTGAACAAAAGAGTTTCTTGCGTTTCCTAAAATCCTGAAGTCCATGTTTTTCTGTTGAACCAATTTTACTTACATCGTAACGTGCAAATATGAGATCGAAATTGAAGTCAGTAGTATAGAATTCGTAGAAACAATTGGTAAACGCATACCAACAGACGATGTTTCGTATGAATCTTAGAGAATGTTATCCAATTTTCTTACCACTATGTACTTGTGACCATTGATCCCACAATAATATTATCGAAAATTGTTGTCGTTGTTGCTTTACGAACTGTTGTTTTTACTTCATGTACCACCTCGAGAATCGCAATCACATCGTAATAGTTATAACATCACGTAAGCGTAGATTGGTTTTATTTTGCATGGTTGAACTGGCATGTCATTATTGTTATTATTATATGATAGCATAAAAACGTAGGAGATGAGTTTTGGAACATTGGTTTTTTTGGTATTTGGATTTGAGTATTAATGGAAAAAACCGTACCTGATAATTCTTACAAATGACCCGGTGACGCAAATTTGGAAAATCTCCAAAAACCCGAGTTTTTGAACTAAA
>JAQFZG010004929.1:0-11020 GCA_034695465.1 Entomobrya nicoleti
AAAGAACATGGAAATCTAGATCTCAAAAAAGTTATTCAGGAGAACGCGACATCTGTTCCAGAGACAGTTTTTCAAATCTACGAGTGCCGAGTAGATTATGCCATGCATAAAATATTTAAAAAGAAAACATGACAAAGCAATTTTAGCGGAAGGGAATGAAAAAAATGCATTTTACTAGAAAGAGACGTTATGACTCTTGAATGAACCGTTGCAGTGTTTTTTATTCTTTATTTTCGTAGCAGTCTCATATTTTTAGAAACACAGAGGGAAAGAGACATCTAAAAAAATCAGCTAGAATAGCATTTCTTCTATTCATCTTTGGGTTTGTGCATTGTGCACTGCGCCCAAAGGTTTAAAACACACAAACGTCAAGCCCAACTTTAACAAAATACAATTTCACATCTTCTATATATCATTAATGTTAATCCTTTTACTTTATCGTGCAGTTTGCTTGCACACATGACAAACACACATACACACCATTTACTCAGACACCTTTAAAGATTATTTAAAACATTAATCTTATAACTATTGCATGCAAAGGTATTTAGCATAATTTGTTATTTCGCACCATCATCACCCACGATGACTACAGCATAAAGAAGAGCGATAAAAATGACACTGTTGACAAGCGTATTATTCTATTGAAATAAAGGGTTGGGCTATAAAACATCAGCACATTTGACAGCACGTTTGTAGAATTTAAACATGCGTGTGAGGTTGGAAGATGGCTTGATAAAATGTAGAGAATCATTTTAAGAAACTGACAACTTATTTCTAAAAATCCTTCAGGAAAAAACAACTCATTTACTCAACCAGCATATTAATGCATAAAATAATTTACAAACGCTGTGACATCTGGCTAGAACATTGTGCTCACCGATGTATTACGCAATGTGTACATTAACGCCCAAAAACTAAGGCTGTTTACCTAATTGTCAAGATCACAGCGTGGAAACTCTTTTTGGTCAAGCCATTCATCCAAAATAAAAGCCTACGCAATACAAACATCTTCATACAACTGGTTTGACTTCTGTTTCCATACATGTTATTGATGTATGGTATGTGTTTTCCTGTGGGATGACATTGAAAAGCGTTAAGTAAAGCTAGTAAAGGAATGACATGCAATAATTCTGGAAGCAAGCTAAATACAGGGTGTGATTTGCAAGCGGTAAATGAATTCATATGACAAATTTTCAAAGTCTCTTCTCATCGTATGCATAAACATGTAGTCGGCTTCGTAATTGCATTTGTGTAGGCGTTGTCTGTTTTTCGCTGTTTGTTACGTACGTACAAACAAATGTCAAAGTGACAAGACAAAATGGTTACTCGACGTGTCCAATCGGACAAGCAATAAGTAATAGTCATTAGCTCAACCTCGCAATTTAACAAAACTACATAGTCGTGCACTACTACAAAAACTATGAAAGCTCCAAAAAGCGATTTATTAATAGCTTGTTGTTGTAATCTGAATGAAAAAACATGTAAAAGTAAAATAATAGTTTACCTGAGTGATATCTGCTTTCATTTCTCGTAAGTCGTCTATGTTGTCGTCTTTTCGCTCTGGTACTTGGACTTGCTGATCCTTCATTTGACTTTGGAGCTGTAAAGTACCAAAAATCCTATATATATATCCGTTTCAAAGTGAGCGAGTCTACATGGAATTTGGCTGTTTATCTGTTTTCAAAATCGCATGACGAATTATAAAATTCTAGCGAGAAGGTAATCTACTGTCAGTCAAAGAACATTATGTTTCTGATCCAGAGAAAAAATATTCATTGGTTCAGTCAGCCACCCAGTTTTGGTATGCATGACTATGCATCCAGTGAAATATCTGTCTCAAGAGACACGGGAGAAATCAGAAAATTTAGGTATCTCCTATTTCCCTCCAGGAAAAACAATTCTACAACGTTACATACCTGCTGTTCTACCCTGACAATTTCATTCATTATTTAAGCGTTACCACTTCTCGTCATTGTCAGCATAAAATATTCATTTGCTTTTATCCAGATACTCTCTTTTAAAACGTGCAAAACAAGGTTTCCCCATCTATTTTCTTGTCAAAATTTTGCAATGTCAGAGAAATGAAATGTAATTGATCGCATGATCACCTAAAACGAAAGTGGTGTTTTAGCATAAGTTGTTGTTACTGCTAACATATAATACGTGCAGCGTGTAAATGCGCCGCAGTTTCAGTGAAAGCAAAATTTTGTTTTCCTTTTACCCACACGAAGGAAAGCTAACAAATACGTAGAAACTGATATTATTATTATCGGAGAAAATAAATTTAATTAAGTGAAAGAGGTTCGGGGAAAATTAGCTATAATATCTCATCTCAAGGTTCGGAGAAATGTACCAAGTGTATATTGAAATGGAATCCATAATAAAGACTTCTTGGTAGAACATTTTCCAGCGTTTGGAGAAAACGGAGTTATATACATAGAGACACGACCACTGCCTACACTCTTTTTAATAATGATGCAATTTTATGGCAAATTAGATAACTTACCATGAGCTTGTTTAGGAATATATGGTGCTAGAATCCGGGAGCGTTTCTTTTCATAACCCTTCTGCGTAATATCACCTGAAATTGACAGAAAATAGAAAAATTATAGTATAAGTAATTGAAGATCGATAGGTATATATAGTTTATAATAAAATGGGGGCATATATATTATTGAGCTTGATGGGAACGGATATCATTTGCTTGGAAGATTCCACCGAAATGGACCCAATCATTCAAGCCATAATTTTGGTCTTTGGAGTAAAGCAGTAAGGAATACTTGCCCATGACATAAAAAATCATATTGTGAAGTGAATGATAAAGAAGTGCCAAGAACTGTTACTACATCAGTCACATATACACTATTACCTTTGTATATACAGCAGAAAAAGCATACCCTTCTGATGTTTATAAAACTATAATGATTTTCTATACATGGATAGTTCTCTTGTTAGCAGTGCATAGGAATACTGAGCATCTAGAACAATTTCCCATCCTACCAATACGGAGACAATCATCTCTGGTGATTTATAACGAGAAATTGAAAGATGAGATGAGAGAAGGGAGGAGAAAACTATTTCCGCACTATTTCCCCCTTTTTCTTTTTCCCTCTACATATTTTCCTCACCACTTGACCTGAAACGGTTGATCGTCATTTCTCCGCAGTGATAGATGCTCAGACATGCAAATTTCCCGTAGAACAAAATACGAAACCGGGTGAAAGTTAAAGTCAAGTAATGTGTGGGTTTGGGTAGTCTCTCTGTGTGAGTTAAAGTGAAAAGGTATTATTAGTTCCCTTCACTTCCAGACAACCAAATGTCTCGCCCCCCTAAATCACCAAGTTAATAATGTACATATGAGCACATATCACTTATCTATTAATCAGAAAATAGTTTATTGTGCGTCTGCATCTACATTCTAAATTCAGTACAGCATATATACATACATACATACATATATACATAATATAACATGTGCTTGTAAACGATTTCCCCTGGTTCATCATTAACCTCCTTTCTGGAACTCAATCCATTCTAATTATGTGTATTTTGCGAACATAAGCATAAAAATGCTTAAATTTTCACTGTTTCATTTTGCTACCCACCTGACCCTATTGGTGCCAAGAGAAATGTTTAAAACACAAGGAGGTTGGAGGTTTTTCCTTCAAATATTTTTTTCCAGCCATTCAATCTTCTCTCAAGTTTTTCAATTACGTTTTACGCAGAAAAAAAATCAAGCACACCTTTTCCAGGCAAAATAGGAAAAGACGTAAAAAGAAAAAAAGGAATTTCAGAAATAGGCACAACATATTCAATTGAATTGACATCAAACGACAAATTTTTCTGTGTATTATATCATCTAGCTTTAGACAGCTTATTGCCAAACAAAATATGTGGAAAGTATATTTTCTGGAATTGTTATATTGGCATGCAAAGATATTACAGAAACTCTTTTCAAGATTTACAAAAACTTTTTTTTCCCATTTTCCATCGCCAAAATGTATGAGCAAGCAAACCATAACATGAGCAACACGGGGACAAATCTGTTATAATTTTGGATATATTGTGTTCTTGGAACGCAAACATATTAAGCTCCCTTTTCGGCAAGATAATCAAATTTTCGCAATGCGAATATGAAGAAATATTCTCGGATGTATTATGTATGCTCACAGAGATACGAACATTTAAGTGCGAGTGAACTTGAGCAAGAGCAAGTTTATAATAGAGTGTATTTTTTAGTTTCACATTTTCCATTGTAATATCTTGTGACGGTAAATTATAGAATGTTCGTTCCTTGAATGAATGCAAATAGCAAAAAAAATGTACATACTCTTACGCCGCGCCAGCGAAGGCACTTTTATTTGAAAGCTTTTAAAGAAGATTTTTATACTTTGCCCGTTACAGCGGCACATTGTTTAGGATTTATAGGTTAGGATAAAAGATCTTCATTCAGTATGTTGTATGTTATAAGAATTTACAGTGCCTATAAATGGAAGAGGAGGAAAACTGGAAATGAATGCAAGGCTTTAGGTATGATTGTACATGCAGTTTCCCAGTTTGCTGCTTTCTGAGTATGAACATTTATGCGAGAAAAAAAGTCTATATTTTTGCTCTCTTTCATTTTGTTTGTCATGTTCTTCTTTTTTGTACCACCTACATACCTCCATAATGGTTAGACACACCAATGCATAAATGGCATATACGTAACTTGATGGCAAAATCCTTGACTCTACTTTCCTTACAACCTTTAGTACACACCTTTACGTCAGTGCTTCTGTCTGAACAACTGTAAAATGTGCTTAAAAATGGCGTTTCTTTCCAAAGGGGAACACAAGTAAAATCTATTTTCACTTTATGGTAAATTTTGTATGTAACTTTTGTACGTATTGTTATGTCCCATGTCGCTAGCTATCAGCAACAAAAGGGCTGTAATATTTATGTTATTTCAAATACGCACAATTTGAGATAAAATATACCTATACTAGAATTCTGCAGCTGTGGTGTGTGGTGTAGCGCTACTGTATTATCATCTCTGTAAATGCTACGGCTTGCTGCACTTCTATCCTGCCGAATCCAATCATTTGTTTTTGTCTTTGTATCGTAACGTGTTCTAAAAGATCTAGAGTAGTTCTCTTATTCTGACGAAATCTCTTCTACATTGAAGACCAACAACTCAAGCATGGCAGAATGGAATTATTGCTGGAACAAGATAAAATTATTAGGTGTGTATAGATATGTATAATTTATACATTTTCAATCAGAAGAAAAGCAAGTATAAGACTTGTAAGATAGATGCACGCGAGTTCTCAGAATTCGTTATATATTGACTTTGTGCCAGTGTGTTTCAAATAAATTATGTACACAGAGATTGACTTGTAAAAATAAGTGCATTGAAACGCTCTTCCATGAAAATATGTTGTAAAGCCAAACGGCAAACATACGAGTTGAGAATTTTAGAATACGACAATGGGATAAGCCATGTATGCGAAAGAGAAAAAAAATAATGAAGTTAAACGGGACATCAGGGAATAGGTATGAACATTTATAACTTTTATGGTGCATACTCGACTTCTTGACAGAACAAATGCAAGATCTACAAAAGGTAAGGCATTTGGAAACACGTAAAAGTAAATGGAAATATCTCAATTTTACATGAACCTGTGTATAAATTCATGACTGTGCTGACATGATAAACATCTTATCAAATTTTACAATAAACGAATCTTACATCCATTATTATATTGAAAATCTCGAGTAAAAGTCAATAAAAAAGGGGAAAGAGAACGAGTACGATTCTTTTGCTTCTTGTATATGTGACGTTATGATTACTTTACTCCATCCACTAGATGAGCAGGGCTTCGATGTAGAATATTTAATCATAGCCAATAACGAAATGTTGCCATTCATAAAACCAACCTAGATATTTTACATTTATTGTTATGTTTTATAACGAGATTCAATATTTCACGCTAAATATACATGTGTATGTACATGTACGTCAATGTACATTTATCATAGATTTAGACTACACAGATCAATATGGGTACATTTCATTTAATAACATACGTTCTGGTATGCCTACTTTGAGAATGCATCGATTATTAGAGAGGACAATTTCCGTAATCAAAATTCTCTGAAATTTCCTGGTGGAACAACAAGAGAAAAAAAATGCACGTGTAAGAATATTGGTCGGTATGGATTATTTTTCCAAGACTTGATCCATAGAGAATGTGTCGTTTATACAGATGGTTAAAATGTAACACATGATCACTTGAAAATAATAAAAGTTGAGTGAGCATAGGTTGCTTTCAAGTATAAATTTCATGGAAATAATTTTTTTAGCGTTAAAAAGTTATAGATCCATCATCCATCTTCATACATTTAATATTTTATGGGTATAAAAGACAAAAAAAGTATGAAGCTTATATAAAATACTTTGTTGTAAGTATCCTCATATCATCGTGCGTGGCATTTTCTATATTACGCTCCGTTTCATAACATCAGCATCATCTTTCCTCGTCTGAGTAAAAGTTCTTGAGGGAAAGTGGTTCGGGTAAGGAATGGTTTATACAAGAGAAAACTCAACTACATACAAAGTAAGTGCACTTGAAAGTAAATTCCTGACTTTGCAAATAATGAGCGATAAAACTAGTATAGTCAGTGATAATCCATTATTTGATCTCCCGGTGTTTTTCATAATCTATATGGAAGCTTTCATTTCTACTTTACTTAATACTTCAACCAATTCCATTTACCAAGAAAATGCTTTGACGAGAAATTTATGCAATATTCATCTCTGCGAAAACATCCAAATACATAATATTCTCTTTTCCCCTGTACAAGAAACTATAGCACATCTCTTAAACAAGTAGGTCGGGAATTCGAGAGTCGGATACGTTTACCTTAACCGTGTATTCAAATGATAAATGAAACAGTATTGTAGTAGCCATTCACCTGCCAATCAGTATTATTCATATAAACATGTTCCGTGTTGTATTCACGCTATATTTCTTTGTGATAAATTATTCACAGAACGCAATTTCAATTGGTAGGCATTTCCATCCATAGTTCTTCCAAGAAATGTATCTAGTTTCTTTGCAGCTCAATACATTTAGACAATCAGGCCATGAACTGAATCATTCATTCGAATCCATCTAACGTTTTCCTGAATGTCAACCTGTCTTGATATGATATTGTACGTACGAAGAATAGTCAAACATATATATATGTCCACATTTAGACATAGTTTTGGGAAATAGAAAGTTTTTGTAGGCTTTCATCAAACTCAAAGAGTATGACACCGGATATAAGTGAAAGGCCAAAAAGGAGATGAATGCTCAATTTTCTCATCTTTTGTCTTTTTTGTTGGGCCAAAAAGAAAGTTGTTGACTGAAGTGAAAGTACAAAAAATACATAATTTATGAAAATGTAGTTTAACGCCACACACATCTGATCGTGAATTCATTTGTTGGACACCCTTCCAAACTTGAGAATGGTGAATGTGTGTGGGTATTTTGGAATTTCATCTGCAATGCATATGATACAAGCTGCGAAATTTTATCTCTAGTGTAACAACCAGTGAAAGTTTTCCAGGTAAGTATATAATACACCTGAATGCCATGCCTTTTGGTCTATTTCCAGCGATTCCAGTATTAGCACATACCGCTTCTCGTATTCAATTCCACTACCTACATGCACGCGAAATTCTATGTATATGTGTACGTATATTTATTAAAACTTACTTTTTGAAAAAAAAATCTGGAATCATGGATGTAGTTCTGCATGTGTCTCATATGTATGTATAACTGATGAATATATACCAGTTAGTCATTTCTTTGGAATCTTTAGGTGAACGACATGGCATGCTATATTTAAGTAACAGTATACCAACAATAGGTAGGGTAGAATCATGTTAATATGTAGTAGCACGAATGAAATACTCCTTGAATTCAAGTATCACTTTACAGTTTACAGTTCCACTTCAAACTTATATGCATTCACATTTGAAATTCAGTTCAATATTCATTGCAAACACATACATTGTAGAAAATGTAATGCATTCTCAGGAAAAAAAGTGAACAAAATTTTTCATTTGTAAAAGTAGCACAATGCCATTTCAGTGATCTTTCAACAATACCGAAATACGTACATATAATAAATACATACTATATAGACCTGTATAATATATACATAGACCGATTCACCTAAGCTATTATTATAAACCAAAAATATAGTTGAAAAAACTTGTTTAAAAGAAAATATTAAACTGACAAAAGATAGAAAAATACCCTGACATAAAGTCAAATATTTTTATTCGTCCAAAAAATAGTAAATAGTATATGAAGACTTTTTCCTAGTATTGTACTCAATTGTATACGCGCAGGTATAATAGATGTAGTAATTGCAAAAAGAAAATAACTTTTTTTTCTATTCCATAAAAAATTGAAGAAAAACTTTACAAATAATACCGTTGCCTTCAACAAGCTACGGGTTTTTATTTAGTAGGTTACTGGTTTTTGCAAAAAAAAACTTTTTTTTTTCGCTTTTATATCCTTCATCTCTGTTCAAAATCTCAAGTTTTTATCCGTCTATTATTATTTCGGGCTGTTGTGTCATGAATACCTGAGTGAGTGGACACGAAGATACAGATGCTACATTCTTCTTCTTTTTATAAAAAGAGAGCATGAACCACAGAGAGGGGCTTTTTGATGATGACGGTTGCTTGCCACATACTCAAAGCTCAGCTTATACATATGCTAAGCCAAGTATCCTACCCTACCCTCTTTCTTTGTTGTCTGTGTCGCTTGAATAGCATTAGTGAAATAATATCTCGCCTAACTTTCGTACGTGTAGATACAATACCTACATAGGACAAAGCAAGTTTTTAGTGCATCTTTCCGTCAACTGCAACCCCAATTGGTGTAATAACGGAGAAAAAAAGATGTTCATATATTGACCATTTATATGTACCCAGTGTAGTAGGAGCTACGTAATGTTAAATACTGGATTTTCACAAATAAAGAACATTTTCTGCGTAGTGGTACCAGTATTAGCATTATAAATTCAAGATATGGGGTAATCAACGTCTCTTTCCTAGAGACATAGTGGTTGACTATTTTGGTCCATTCAATTTTACTCGAAAAAAATGCTGACTTTCATTCGCCATGTAACTGGGGCATATATACCAATATACAATAGTTTCATTTCCGTAATAACATTCATTCCGCTCATCGATGAACTTGGGAACTTACATTTGTCTGTGCGTTGCGTATTTTTACTTCAGTAAAGTCCGAGAAAAGGCAAAAGAAAAAAACTTTTTTCGAATTTGATATAATGTTAAATTCTCAACGAAAAACTTCTTCAACATCTCTTTGCAATACATTTGAAGCTAGATGCACGAAACGAAAGCTGTTACGTTATGTCCCGCGTCTACTTAATGGACTATGCAATGCAAGCACGAATATATACCTAAACCCACGCGATATCATTTTACCTTGACGAAGGTGTATGCCTACACAAACACCAGAAGAACCACACTGCACTACCACAAAAGTAAAATATGTACATACTTATTTTGAATATATGCCTTTTACAGGTTGAGCAATCGAAGAATAAAAGAGAAAAAACAATTCATTTCTACGGTTGCTTCCCTTTTCTCTAAATTCACAGTTCCGCCAACGCAACGCCATCCACCAACACGATAGATACGGTACAAGTACGTTTCTCTCAACATAACGGAAAAAGAGGAGGAAGCTGTTTTCCACAGAACATCTAAAGCATCTATCAGCAAACACGCAACCAAGCGGAAACTTTATTGAAAAATAATACTTTTGAGCTGATTAAAATATTAATGAGATTAATGAAAAATGATAGTTGTTTTCCAAGAAATGTGCGCGAACAAAAGTAACTAAACTTTTCACTCGGAGGTGGAATACAAGAACAACGTAATTTATACTTTTTTGATTATTTTGATTATAAGCATGTGCAGATATAGTTGTTG
The DNA here is from genome assembly GCA_034695465.1 of Entomobrya nicoleti. Taxonomy (NCBI): domain Eukaryota; kingdom Metazoa; phylum Arthropoda; class Collembola; order Entomobryomorpha; family Entomobryidae; genus Entomobrya; species Entomobrya nicoleti. Next base: position 10,004 of record JAQFZG010004929.1, read on the forward strand.
TTATTTTCCCCGACCAACTCCTAGAAAATGAAGAATGTACATATCAGTATCAATATTTTATATTTTACAAAACTAAATTTTCATATTTTATACTTCTTTAAGTTCGATAAACTTTTCCCCATCATTTCCATTCACAAGCTCAAAGTTTTCCAGTTACAAAACACGTTCGTTAGAAATTCAATGCACCTGTACAAACTTGTAAACAACTAGGTTTACTTGACTTCCCAACCGAAGACCTTGGATTGTTTGTTTGTTCAAAACATTATTAAGTGTCCTTTTGTTGAAGAAATTCGAAAGAAGTGGTTATGAAATGTAGAAAGCAGAGTTGCGGTATATGAGAGCTTTGTTTACGAAAACTTGCAACATCTTTTGTAGAAAATGCTTTCCTATGATATTCTCTTTGCGCTATGCTTACATCACCAATGCCTCAAATACGCAAAGACTCATTGAATTGCACCTCATCATAATATGCGTATTGTGTACAAAGTATTTAAGGGATTACATCACGAATTCACGATGATGACTACGTTGATTATCATTTTAAAGAGTTAAAAGTAACAGAAAGAGAAAATACTTCATCTACAACTTCACTTGCTGCCTACCATCGCTTTCTCTAATAATTTTGTTTGTGTAAAACACAGACAAATTTTATAGACTCCCTTCTTTGCGTATTTTTGCTGATTTGCATTCACGGTACACTTACTTTGGAAAAAAGTAGGAGATCGAGACGAAAAAAAGAGCGAAGAGAAAAAGATCCAAGGAAAAATTCTCCAATTTCCTCAATTACAAGAACTCATTCAAACTACACAAGTTCCTACACACTTGATTGTTCCTCATTGTGTTGCACAATCCAGATAATGCTTCCACAAAGGAATATGTTGAAAGAATAAGAAAATGGTGCACAAAGCACATAAAAAGAGGAAAATCTTGACTTAACTTGGTAGCTTCACATATGTCTTTTCTTAACTGTCTTTAAGAACGAGATGCAATATTCAGAAGAAATGAAGCAAATAGGTA
>JAQFZG010004930.1:0-11019 GCA_034695465.1 Entomobrya nicoleti
AAAAAAATGTAGTAAAATGACAAATCGTGCCGCGTTGAACTCTTATCCTGCTTTGCTGACACTCTCTGCAAAAAAAATGCTGTCAGCCAAGTAGAGTTAATAAATTAAACCTGACGATGACGCGAGCAGGCGACAGTGAGCTAAAATGCACTCCACTCTCTCGAGTAAACGTAATTTTATGTTCGAGTTCGTGAAATTGCGTTAGAAAAATGGTCATCAAATCAAATATACTATACATTACCTACATACATACGAACAAACGTACGTGAGCCTGCATTTTTATAACAAACTATTTGGCAATAATTTTCTTGAGCCGGGCAGTTTCAGAGATGCAAAGTAAAATTGCGAAAAAGAAAATAAATGATAAAGACCGTCGCGCAGATTTAATTTTTGATTTATTGCTTGGCTGCTGTTCGTTCGTGAAATGAGCGTACGTACATACATACATAATGTAATGTTAAAGGTAGTTTACATTTAGCAAACAGTAGTGTAGTCGCGTTTATTTGGCGAGTGAGCAGTTTAGTTCAGTAGCGAATTTCAAATAATTGCATTTTTACGATTTTAGATAATCATGCCGACATCAAGCAAAAAAGGGGCTGTTCACAACTGACAGGTGTCATGTACTACAAGTGTACATACAAATTTGTAACTGACATATTCAAAAAGTAATTTAATTTAATACGTTTTTTTGTAAAAAAAAAAGAAACATCCCTTCTTGTCGTTTGGCTTATGTGATTGTGATGTGAAATGCTGAGTCCATTCTCATGCACTCTCTCAGCTCTTCTGCCGAGCGAGCGAGCCAAGTTAGTTAGCTTTTTGCAGAATTTTTTAAAATCCTATTTATTCCTCATCACGAAAAGTAAAAGTAGACCGTGTAGCCCCGTTACATATTCATGTTCTTATATGTTCCTGTTATTTAAGAAAAGACTAATATTTCTAAACAGAAACATATTAAATGTAAATTACACATGTTTTTGATTTATTGACTTTTGCAATCAGTTTGTTTTTCATGTCATTTTTTTATTGTGCATCTTTAGGTATTTTTAGTGTACATACCAATGCAATGCATTTTTACATATAGATAGATTTAATATTCAATTACACGTAAAATTTTATTCATAGCTAAAAAAATTTAAGACTGTGAATAATTTTTATTTTAGCATTTTTTGCAATACTTTTTTAATATTTATGATTGTCAAACCAAACCACAAAATATAGAGAGCTTCTGCTTTTTTCATGCTAATAATGATACCAATATACCACCATCTCCTTTTTCGCATCGCATACGCCAACCCAAATACAATAGCATAGCATATCACTACACTATTTGATTTAAATAATGCACCACGGTCTCCTCTTCTTTACATTAAATTTTTATGTTTTATAGTGCATAGTTTCGTAACAGTAATATAAAAAGCGACATGTGACTGTGATGATGATGATGATCTAAGAGTGAATCACTAAATCAATATGAAAAAAAAAATCAGTTTTAATAACTAATTTTATGGATGTATGCGTACGAATGTACGTTTTGTAAGTACTTTTGGTACACTTTCCGTGTTTAAAACGGTGTACGTCTTCTTTCCAAGTAATTCGACAAAAAATTGAAATAAAAAAAGCTATTCTGGTTGGTTTGCTTATTTGGTGGTGGGGTGTATATTTTGCGAACAAATTGCTTGTTGATGAAAGCTAGGTTATGTTATGCTACATGCTTTAATTTCGTCAAATGAATAATATTATATATCTCTGAGATGATGATAATGTTATTGGTGGTGGGTGACGGAGACGGTATGGTGTTGGGATGCATGTTTTTGTTAGTATAGTTAAAAGTTAAACTTTACCCACACAACACATGTTGAATTGAATGTTGATATAAAAAAATTCTAAAATGGTATGTCGAAGTCGAAACTTGAAGCATTAAATGGCTTGCATGGCGCTTCATTAAGAATATTTTAGTTTTGCTTGTGAACTATTATCCGAATACCAATATTCAATCCACCATATGCGATATGTCAGTGTACAGAGTGCAGCGATAGGATAAATATTTTCAGCGAAATAAACGAGTATAAAGTAAAGTGATGATATCACTTTTTACTTTTCGTTCAAATCAATTTCATGAAAAATACGCTTACCTCCAGTCCAATGAAATATTTCTGATCTGTGATCACCACAAGATTTCAGTCCTGTTCAGCTTTAGCTAAATTTCTTTAACGAGTCAAAATCAAAAATAGAAATAAGTCTATGAATATTTTTGCGTGGTAATGCACGTTCTGTCACCACATCCTTCTTTCTCCTTGATTAATATTGCTTAAAAGATAAAACGTTACGTTTTATACGTCATCTTGTGTCCAGTACAGTTAGTCATTAATATTGCGTTCTATTTTTTTCTGACTCCTCCAGGCAATCTCATCACCAACAGACTCGCATATGAAGTCAAAAGATAACAGTGATGGCTCACTGGATGGAGGATCAACTCGTGGGGACAGTAACACCAGTACTGGGAGCAGTGGTGGGATTAGTTTTATTGGTGGCACTACTCCCATTCCAAAAGGTCCACCTTTGAGGACACTCGCTGACAACTGGGGTGAATACTTTAGCCCTGAAAGGAATCGATACTTTTACTACAACGCAGAAGAAAAGAAAACGAGTTGGAAGCCTCCGCGTAGTTCATCGAATAATCGTCGAAGTGATGAATGTTTAGCTACAAGCTCGTCTGTTACCTTACGCAGTGGAGCGTCCACACTGGGATCTTCGATTGATAACTCGTTGGACAATCTGTGCGAAGAATTAGATAGTTCGTTAATGATGGATGTTAGTGGAAGTCGTAATAGTATTATTGGAAGTGGCAGCATTATCGGGATCAGCACAAATGCTGGTGGATTCCGTCATAATAAGCCAGACATTCTTCAGATACCTTCTTCTGTGGGATCCTCCCGGAAGTCGGTGGCAGCTTTGTCGACGGAAGAACTCAATAACTCTTCTCCAGTGGAAAAATCCCCTCGTGATAACCAACAGAGTAGCAATAATAAACATAACAGTAGTAATAACAGCAGTTGTGGTGGTGGAATTCTGTATGGAGGAAGTTCGAGTAGCGTGTTTGACTCTCAAGAGAATTTGGTGGATACATCGGGCTCCCCTCACCAACTTCATCACACGCAGGAAGAGGAATTCAGCTTTGCAAACTTGACAGCTTCCATTCCCATTCCAGAGGGATGGGAAGAGTGTTGGGATGAAAGTATACAGCAGTTATACTATGTCAACAAAGTTACAGGTGCTAAGGTAAGTTTGGCTTCTTGTGATGTGAAGTATAAAAAATTATGTCAAACTTTTTTATTAGCAATATACATATTTACCTTTATAATTTACAAGTCGCGTGAGTAGAGTTGTTCAGTAGCGACATTTTTCGCTCGCATGAAATCACTCAGCTTGATCCGATCCTTGTTATTTGTGCAAACTGATGAAAAAATAGTGATTTCCTCTCTGCGAAACAGCCTGATAACATGCATTCCAAATAGGAATGAGCAACTTATGTATATTATGTGTGGTCTCCATTTGTATAGAGAGACCTTTTTATTACAGAAAGTGTACTATCAGTAGTTAGTACACTTCCGATTAAATGAATGAAAATGAAAAGGTTTAGGACACACAATTAGAAAGAATGCAATGTTGAATGTAAGTAAAATATGCAGGAGAAGTAAAATACATGTTTTATGTATTTGCCATTGACGAAGCACGGTCCAAGGAAAAAATTTTATGGACTATAAACGATAGACATTCTTTTCCTCATACTTGTACAACTCTCAACTCCAGTTCTTCAGAATAAAACTCCCCTTCAAGTACATTTTTTACTGTTGGCAGCATAAGTGTTTTAATTAACGTCGTAAAGTGGTATGTAGCCTTTAAATTGGTTCGTTTCTGCTGCTGTTGGTGTTAATTTGTTAAGTAGGACAGTAAAAAAAATCAGTGAGTGTAATACAGCCAGTTAAGTTTCTTGCTATAAAAAAGCCCACTGGAATTGATTGACCACCTTTTGTACTTTACGTGGTATGGTAAATAGCTTATATACCAGATAGCTTTATCCTTTATCCTATTTACTTACGTCAATGAAAGCCGCAACAGAAGGAAATTGAGTTTCCTGCGAGCAAATAACAAACTTTGATAGAAAAACCTAAACAGAAATTTTGATTTTTGTATCAGATTAGGGTGTAAGGATTGAATGTAAAAAAAATTAAATGGCCACTTTCACACCCGCTGTGTGAATAAAATAGCTAGTAAATAAGTCTCACTTCGCTGTAAAGTCAATTACAAAGTTGTGCTGATGGTAAATCAAGAAGGATGGTTGACCGAAGAAATCGATCCACTATTGCAATTGTGCCCACCTCCATGCGGAGGTCTGTGTCAGAGCATGACCTTCCTGGAGTAGCGCAACTTATCAGGAGCGTTGTTCATAATCAGCCAAAGGTCAGTAGTTTGTCACTAGAAAAAAAATTAGCCCAAAAGTTAAAGTGAAACATGTTAAGAAGAAAGGCAACAGCAGTGGTATGTTTTCAACATATTACCTAATATATTTTTTTTACCACACCACGAGCGCTCGTTAACTTATATTCGGTCATTCGTCATTATCACGCACAAGTCCGTACGAGTTTGTGGTTGCTTTACTAGAAAAAAAATTGTCTGATAGGCGAACTGCATAAAAAAATGTTTATCTCTGTGTTTCGTGAGTGTGGACTTGAACTGGATAATATTTTGATAGGGATCTCATATCAATGATGATGGTGAAGATATTGTTGCCGTTTTACTGTTAGATTTTTTTATACCAGCAGCATTGCACTGTTGTTACACTACTGATCTGGAATGATTTGAGTGTGATGACGAAAATTGAAAAGAGTTGTTCAATGTTAAACGGGGAGGGGAGGAAATAGCAATCAGGGTTAATTGAGCAAATTGTACCATTTCATTTGTGCCATTTTAGGAAGGATACTTGTCTTGTTTTTTTTATGTGTTGGTTTTCCACTTGAATAGCTTTTCCATTTACTTTTCATATATATATAGCCCAACATGAATAAAGGAAAGTATCAAAAGTAGTAGATAAATTTCGTGGAACTGGAAGAGTAAAAAGGGTGTGTTTTCAATCTCTGCATTGTGAAGCCACCGACCGGTGGTAGTGGTCGCAGCGCTGGTTTTGGTTTGTGTTTTGGGTGGGTGTTGATGGTACGCCAATGCGAATGAAGGAGAGTATAATGAACGAGCAGTTTATCTTTGTAAATTAATGATAGTAGGACAAGTAGAACAGGACAGGATATACATATATATCAGTATTAGTAGACAGTGAGTGGATGGTTAGAAAATTGTACTGGTGAAAACTGACTTTCTATCAATCCATTCTGTTGTGTAGATTCGGTAGTTACACAGTTAGTTGTGATTTACTGTCAACTGCTTTCTGTCGGGACGGATAAAGTAGTTTGAGAGAGAGTGTGTGTGATTGAATTTTTTCCCCTGGAGCTACTGTGTCCTGTCTTTTGTGAAGTGGAATTTTAGATAGGGAAGAGTTGAGGTGTCGCATTACTCAAGCAAATCATTTGTTTCATGGGGAAACTTTCCTGTGATTTAAATTAGGTATAATAGATGGGATGGGTGCATTGTAATAGAAGCAAGCATTAAGATTATATGTAGGAGGAAACGTTTGTGGGAAGGTTTTAGGATTTCCTTGTGTGTTTTGACGGGAGTACTTTGTTAAAATGCGTGGCTCTGGTATGTCTTCTGGTATCAAACGCCGACCAAGCAAAAGTGTAATCTCTTCTGACAGTGCGAAGCTCCTTGAGGAAATATTCAGAGAGACAGGGTTTACCAGCTACGCATCCGATTCTAATCTAGCGAGATTGAAACACGAGCTGGATGAGCACAATAAGACGGTTAGTAGTGGGGTATGGGTATAATAATAGGAGAGAAAAGTGATAATGGATGTTGAAGGTGGTGGTATGGTGGTGATACGATTGATTGAGTGAAATGGAAGAAAAATTGAACTTTTTTTCTTCGTCAGATTAAGATTAAGAAGAGAAACTATTATTGAATTACTTAAGATTGGATGGAATTTTATATTTGATTGTTTGGGTGTGTCCTTAATTTTACAGTGGTTCACATCGACGGATCCTCAAGGGAAGATCTACTTTTATGAGGAAAATAGCTCACAGTCGAGTTGGTTTTTACCGGAAGCTCAGCAATCTGCTGGGGCTGGCGAGGAAGCTCAGGTAAATCAAGTATTCTTTTTTATATTATGAAATTACAAGTATGTCAGTGAAATATAAGACGTGACGTGGTGAAGGATTCACATGAAAGAAAGGAAATGGGAGAAAGTTGAGTTAAAAGAAATGGTTTACTTTGGGTTTGGTCACATACAGGATGCTTCCCTGAAACCTCAAAAGGACTCTTCCCAGTCACCCGATGCCGCAAATAATTCAGTATCGAATTCCACATCAAATTCGGAAGAAGTATTAAGCTTTGGTACGGTTAAGAAACGTCATTCTGCTGGGGATGCGGTAGATCGTAATTTAAAATCGAAGTCGCTGTTTCTTCCCGATTATCGGTAAAATGGTTTTTCATCAGTTTCACGAGATTTTTACGAGCTTAATGATTTTCACTCATGTTTCTTGGTATTTATCTTCATTGCTTATAGAGCGGATTCCTTGTCTCGCTTTCAACCAAATAACAGTAACAGCCTTCCGCGTCCTCATCATCCAATCTCAATATGGCACACAGGACATGTCAACAGTATTATTAGAGAGGGACCGCTGGGTCGCACTAAGATTACAGAGGGAGGAAAGAAAGTCAGAAAGAATTGGGGCGTCGTCTTTGCTGTTTTGACGGATTCCCATTTGAGTCTGTTCAAAGATCAGAAATCATTTGCGGTAAGAGAAATTCTAGACTGATACATACTTGTCTTTTTCTTCGCATCGTCGGAGCATCAGACATGAAATAATAATTCATGAGAATGTTTATATGCTACATGATAATGTTATATGATGCTTCTGATGTTAAAAAATGAAATGAGAGAAAGCTTGGTTTTTGGGAGAATGCGAAAAGGGACAGATAAATTTTGTTCACGTTCAATTTTCCGAATGCAAATTTATTTCTTGTATTTTTCTCTTCACAGGCCCATAAGTCTGAATTGGAAATAGAGTTGAATGGATCAACAGTGGAATGGACGGATGAAAAGTCAAGTAGGAAAAATGTATTCCAGCTCAATTCTAGGTCGGATCTTCAAATGCTTTTTCAGTCAGAAGACAAGAATCTTGCCACAGAATGGTTTGAGGAAATAAAACGAATTTCTGAGAGCAATGTCGTAAGTTTTTCTCTTCTTATTTTAGATAGATCAGTTGAATGAAGAAAAAAGTTCCATTCGGTTTTTTTTCTTTATACTATCTGCCTGTAAAGATTTTTTTAACCTAAAAGGGAGACGAACAAAACGCTAACATTGTTACATTTTTTATGTACCGAAATCCATTTATGATGTACTCTACGTCCATACATACATAAATCTTTTTGTGGATTTCTTTTTGATATGATTGATTTCTTTCTTTTTTTCGTTGCCTTCTTTCATTGAACATTTCCACACAGCCGGTGGACATCTCCATGAGGCTTCGAAGTACGGAATGTCCAGAAACTTTGTTAGATCCGCCGATTGGCGAAAGAAAAATTTCTTCAAGGCTCTATCGGAATAAGTCTACCAAAAGTAAGTTATCCAATCTCGTTCCTTAGCTTGTACAATTTTGTATTTGTGGAGGTGTAGAAGGATGGATGGACTAACTCCTTTCAGTTGAGTTCATGCTATAAGCTACTTTTTGAAAAAAAAAGACTGAAGTTGAATTCCCAGTGGATAATGATAATGTGGATATGTAATATGTAGCTTTCTTCGTCTTTGCAAGACTGAGTTGCAATGTTTCTTTATATTGTTGGACGATAGTGGTCGGGGTATGTATGTTTGTGGTATGAAAAGATCTATAACTAACGTACTTTTTTGTTTAACTTTTCCATAAACAGTAAAAATAACTTCGTCAGCAGATGACATGGGAGCGGACAGGAAAAAAATTACTGCCAACTTGAAAAAGTTTTTCAGTAGGAGACCTCCAAGGGAATCATTAGTGAAAAAAGGAATTTACAAGGGTTAGTAACTTTATATCCTTTTCTGTAAAGTGGTTATTGTATTGTGTATTATGTGAAAGGAAAAGAGGTAGAGAATCTGGTGCACGGAGAGCTTACAGGCAGGCACACAATGAAATGAAATCTTTTAAGAAATATTTGATTAGCATGAAGAATATTTACTCCCTGTACAACACTTAAGTGTTTCTCTTCCTGTACCTTCTCATCTCATCTTCTTCAAGATATCTTGTTGGTGAAAAGTTGGTTTAACGAAGTCTCTCAAGATACTTTTTGTACAAAATGAAAAAGGGACTTGGACTGGCCCAGTCATCGTGGACATATACAAGGCCACTTGTACAAGAAAGTGCATGTATGGGAGAATCCCTTTACATATATGTATGTATTAAGCATTTCTCTTATAACTTGCAGATGAACCTGTTTTTGGATGCTCACTGGAGAAGCTGTGCAAACTAGAAGCGCGGACTGTTCCACGTTTCGTGGAAGAATGCATATTGGCTATCGAGCAGAAAGAAGAAAATCTAAAAACCGATGGAATTTATCGTGCATCTGGGAATTTAAGCCAGGTTCAGAAGATAAGACTGCAGGTTTGTAATTCACTTTACTAGACATGTACACTAAACGAAAATTTCCTCTTGGTCTTGGTGGTTTAGTACTCCAGATATTCATTGAAGCATTGTATCAGATCTGATTTGGTATACATTTATATGAAATCCTCCAGTCGAGAAGATTTTTTTTCAGTATGTGTTTGTCTATTTATGCATGCATGAAAGTATTATGCTGCTACATATTTTTACTTCTTGTTATTCTTCTCGTCGTACTCTTATGAATATAATTTATTAAATCAAGCAAGATTTTTTATCCATTTTTTGTCTTATTTGTTACGTTACACAGGTTGATCAAAACAATTTCCAGTGCCTTTATCAGGAGGAAGACGTCCACGTACTTGCTGGTGCTTTGAAGTTATTTTTTAGGGAGATGAGAGAGCCTTTAATTTCGTATGACTTATTTGAGAAATCCTTTGAAGCAATCCGTAAGAGAGAAACTTTTTGCAAAAACAAAAACTTTGTGGATGAAAATGGCAATCAATTTGTGGTATATATGTTTGTGGTTTTATTACAAATTCCAGATTCCAATAAGAAATCCGAGAAAGTTTCCAGATTCCGAGATATAGTCAAAAAACTACCGGGGCCAAACAGGGATACTTTACAAGCCCTTCTCAAACATCTTCTCAAAGTTCACGAGTATGCAGAGTATAACCGCATGCAGATTCCTAATCTTGCCATAGTGTTTGGCCCAACTCTCATGTGGCCAGCGATCGAGTCAAAGAACATGGCATTGGACCTAATGCAGCAGAATTATGTGATTGAAGCGCTTCTTCAGGACTTTGAAACCATATTTCAGAGTGATAGCAAAAAACTTTAGAAAATACAAATTACACAAAATCTGTAAAGATGAAACTTTTGATCCACATCAACACGAGTTTAGTTGGAACTGTTGTTTGAAAACATTTGACGTTTTTGTCTTTTAAGAAATATTCCAAATATTTACAAGCCTTCCTCTCTTGCCTTTAATTAATGTTTAAGTATTTAGTATGTAATTTAAATGTTATAATATAGCATAAAAAACGTACACAAATTATGCAACATGTAAATAATAATTTTTATCTTTAAAACATTTTTTTGGATGATAAATAATGTATTATACATTCATTATTGTCATAAATATGTATTATCCTTTACAAACATGAAGAACCGATTTTACAAGTGAATACTATAATCATTACGAGAAAATAAAATAGTTTGTGATTTTTATCGCTATTTAAAACTGAATTTCTTGACGTTCAGAACTTTTACTTCAACTGCTGAGAGATTTGAGATTTCTTTTTGATTTGACTTCCTTCAGCTATTCCACCCGCCACTCCACTGATCAAACTTCCACGCTGAGATTTTTTGACACTGCCCTGATCCCCTGCAACAGTAGCCATACTACTTTCAACATTATTTGCCATCTCTTCCTCATGTTGTGAAGGTATTTGTGAAGGCATTTGTTGTGGTGGAGTAACTTCTTGCGCTTGATTTGTCTGTTCACCATTCATCAACGCTTTTTGCAGTGCCAAAATTTCCTCCTTAATTTCCGAAGGAATTTTCGTATCAGAGAAAAGTCGGTCAGTCCACATGGACGGGTCAATATTCAGAGTGGGCTTAAACTGCTCAACACGATCCAAAAGTGTTTGCGGGTAATCCGGTGAGAAATAGTTGATAATATCCGGGGGAAAGCAGGCATTAATGCTGTAAAAAGAATGATATATAAAGCAATAAGGATTAAAATACATAAAAACTGCATGAGAGCCACCACACTATTAGGATTATTAAATTATAAAAGCTCAGCAATTTTTTTTCGCAGTATTAAAAACTTTATCATTTACAGCATGACATGTTCCCTAAGTAGAGCATCCTCTGCTGTCGCATCACTTGCAATCAGTTCCTGAACCTTTCGAAGTCCACCAGAGGAAACAAAGGCTCGTCGAGCAGCCGGATTATTAGGCAAAATCTGTAATAAATATTCCATTGACATCATCATTATCAAGTACATTGCATGTCTGTATGGCTATCTTTCCATTCCATTCTCTCTGCAATAATATTATTATCCTTTTTAGCAGCTCTATTTTCATTTTCTGTACAAAGAGATAAAACGTTTTATTGTCTTTTTGTCACATATTTAGCCAGAGAGAGCGAGAATGAACGAGAGACTCTCATTCACAGTGTGACTTTGCATCGAACATTTTGTGTGTTTCCTCTTGTAGTAAATCACAGGGGATTTCCCGTTAATAGCTTTGTACAATTTTCTTTCTCTCTATGCATA
>JAQFZG010004931.1:0-11016 GCA_034695465.1 Entomobrya nicoleti
ATGACTCCACACATAATTCCGAATGACTCCACACATAATTCCGAATGACTCCACACATAATTCCGAATGACTCCACAAATAATTCCGAATGACTCCACACATCATTCCGAATGACTCCACACATAATTCCGAATGACTCCACACATAATTCCGTATGACTCCACACATAATTCCGAATGACTCCACACATAATTCCGAATGACTCCACACATCATTCCGAATGACTCCACACATAATTCCGAATGACTCCACACATAATTCCGTATGACTCCACACATAATTCCGAATGACTCCACACATAATTCCGAATGACTCCACACATGATTCCAATTGAACAAACTTATGAACCTTAACGACGCCAGATATGATTACAAATGATCTTAAATGATCCCACACATGACCCTATACGACCCCACACATGACCCTATACGACCCCACACATGACCCTAAATGACCCCACACATGACCTATACATGACCCTAAATGACCCCACACATGACCACATAAATGACCCCACACATGACCTTAATGACACCACACATGACCATAAATGACACCACACATGACCCTGAATGACTCCACACATGATCCCATATGACCCAACAAGTGACCTTAAATAACACCAACTGCTGCTGGATATGATGCCGGCTTACTACTTCTTCAATTACAATTGCTGGTTTTTCCATAATTAACAAATACACTCAAATTAACTTTGAGGCTTTGCTTGCACTTCTAAATGTATCGTTTTGGTCACATGATAGTAGTATCTTAAAACAATACTTAATTACATAATTTTAACCAAACGTACGAGTCCTGTTGTGATTTTGTACACCAATCTTGGTCGGCTGTTGGTATTTATCGTTGGATATGCACTCCCGTGGTTTAGCATTCGAAAATGATCAGCATTTGAAAGATGTTGACAATTTACCTAAAACCTTGCAATTTCGTGGAAAAATGCAAAAGATGTTTGTTTTACGGGGTTTGTGTTTGTGATAAGTGTAGTCGCTTGAATAGTAGAAATATTTCGCTTATGTACAATATAATATAATAAAAGCGTTACATGTAATTCGAATCATTTTGAAAAAATCTAGTATTAAAATACAGGTAAAAGTTGTACAATTATAAATAAAATTATTGGCTGACAAAATAAACAAATTTTGCAAAACCATTAAATTTCATTTTTGAAATTAGTTGTTAAAATTTAATTTTTTTATAATATATCTATGGAAGCCAATATTGCCTTAACGCCGCAATTGTAAAAAAAGAGTTTTTTATTAAACCTCGTAGAGAATATTGACATACCTATACTTGTTTAAATACTCCGGCAATACTAGTTTGGTTCAATCATGCACGTAAAAGTAGTTATAAAGTTCAATCGGCTATTCGCAAATGATACATACTTTACATGGTAGTTAAACCTAAAAGTCTAGTTATAACATTTGCTGTTGAAATGCTTAAAACTCTATACTTAGAGAAAAATGTTTTAGGTCTGATTGTAGCTCAATGTAATTTACAATTTAGCTATGAATATTTAAATATTCCATATTTCGTTTATTTACGTTCAAAATTGTTTATTCTTCAAAAAAACTCTTGGTTAGCTAAACCGTATCACACTCATGTCTTTACCATACATCTACCGTAAATCGTAAGAGTAATGATTTTTTAAATAAAATTTTCATGAAAACCAATTATTCTGCAGTTCTTCCATATTTTTGCCAGAATTGTAAGATAATATAGTAAAAATATGACAAATCTAGAAAACCATTAGATAATTGTATAAGTCTCCAAACAAATCCTTAAACTAAACTAACAACTTATTACATATAAAAAATGTATTAATGTTTCTACGGATTAATCAACAAAACAGCGTTAGTAAGATTAGTCATTAACACATCAAGGTAATCCCTTAGAAAATCTTGATCAAAGGTTAGTTGACTACCTAGTCTAATTGCTAGAACACGCTGAGAGTTCCACTGAAGACAGTAATAACGATTTTCATGACATCTGTTAAAAGTATGGCGAGTTGCTTTTTGGTCCTCAATAATTTGTGTGCTATTTGTGAATATTTTGACAATTGCAGTGAAAGTTATATACGTGGCCGGCACAGCCAATATTCCAATTAAAAGAAAACATGATGTCATTACAGACGGTAATATATGCCAACATTTGAGAACCATCCACAACATGATAACAATCATTACTTGAGTATATACCACACCAAGTCCAACAAAGTGACGTAGAAAATAATCGCTTGTTTTCATCACAATTCTTAATTGTTTATACAAGCGTAGTGTTCTTTTAGGACTCAAAGATTGTTTGATTAGTTGTTCCATACTGTTTATCAGTGTAAAAATAAAAAATACTAAAACAAAGAGGATAAGTGTTAAAAAACGTGCAAATTCAAAGACACCAACAAAACCCAGAAAATATCTAATCAGAAAAATTGAGAGTCTTAGGTCCAAGCTTCGATGATATGGTGTCGGTAAAAATAGCTCTAAAATGTAATTAAGTGGATCCAATTGATTATAAATCACAAAAATTGGAAACACCCAGATTACGGGAATACATGCCAAGTTATTTAATAGTAAAAATAGGCCATTCAAGTCCCAGGATTTCTTATTCTTGGGTATGGTGGGATCTATGAAATGTATACAGTTTAAGAAAACATATATAATAAATAATTAGACGTTTTTATACTTCCACAAAATCTTACAACAAATCTTACAAAATCTTTCCAAAGCGAATAGTTGGTTCATCAGAATTTCCATTTCAGTTGCTTTGCAGTAAATTAAGTGAGTTGCCCATTCACAACCCCAACAAGATCCTGCCATCAAGGCAAACACTATTCCAACTACGTCAATTTTTGTTTCACGATGAAAGAATTTTAGCAAAAGGATGCTAACACAGGAATTAAACATAATTAAAATGGTAATCAGTGTGACGGATATAAGCCATGGAATATACTTTAGTTGAAATATGTTATCCACATTTACAGAAATATTGTTTCGTTTGAAATGAAAAATTATGGGGTATGAATAAAACTGGTCGAATATTAGGCAATGAAGTTTATAAGCTTGTTTGACAAGCGGAGTACCGATTTCGTTTCTCGGAATTCTATGAGCGCTAGCCATTTTTAGCAAACAAATGGTTACAAAAACTAGGAAATTTGTACGATGACAACGGTTGAGGTCGAGTTTCTAACTAAAATGTCTCTCTTGTTGGTTGTCCTCTAGATCACCTGAAAGCTTTATGAGGATGTTTTTTTCTAATTCCATTTTTTGTTAAAGTTTGATGATGTTCCGCATTTATATTCGGTTTTAATATTTGAATAGGTATGTTTGCTAAAAAACCATGTATTAGTATATGATTGAGTATAAAAACATCCTTTTATATAAAAATGTTGAAATATGTATCACATAAGTTAGGAACAACCTAAATTACAAATGGACACATACGTTGTAATGTTTGTTTGTAGCACATTTGTAGTATATATGCCATAACTTAATTTGATTTCGTGTATTTATTGGGGTCAGGTAGTTGTTCTCGACAAAAAACCATTTTTGATATAATTGCGGACAGCTAAACCTCACTACACGTGCCTGATAAATGATGGTTTAGTATTTGCCCTAAAATTAAAACTGGAATGTAGGTTGTAGTGTAAGCAACTAAAAAGCCATTTGCTTCATTTCTTTAAATTGCCGCCGTAATACTTGTTATAAGTTTTAAAAGTTTAATGTGTCTTTACAAATCTTTGAGCTTACTTTTAGTAGTCTGGAGTTTATGTGCCATATTGTATATTACTTTATTGGTTTTCATATTATTACGGTGTCATGAAAAAGGTAATTTAAATTATAGTATAGATTTTGAATACTACTTTTTGTGCGATTGGAGTTCGAAATTTCATTTCCAAAAATGCTTTTTATATGTTCATCCAACGTTAAACAGCTCGTTTAACGCAGGTTATATTTCTGTTGCTTTAGAGAAGATTAAATAAGTAGCCCATTTAAGAAAAAACAAGATGCTTTCATTGTCTGCCAAATTATTTTCACAACTCTTTTTTCACGACGGAAAAACTTCAGAATTTCAGGTACATACTTGGGTTTCAATATGTTTTCCACCTTATCGTAAGCTTTTAAAAGTACAATTTTAAAATTTGAGACACAGAAATACAATTTAAAAACTAATAGGTGGAAATTTTTGATGGGTCATGTCTTATGCATGTTACTTTACGAAAATATATATAACAACTTATTTTATAACATGCTTAAAACAACATGTTATGCTTTTGTATATCGAGTTTAAATCTTCCAAAATACTGAGAACTACAGTCACAGCCTTATGCTGGACAGGACACTGATAGGTAAAAATATTTTAGACTTATTGAAACTTATAGTGTGTGTATAGTATATAATCTTTTTAGTCTCTTCTAACGTTTTATTGCGGTATATAAATACAACCATACTTGTCAAAAGTTAAAAACAATACAAACGCGCGCCAGCAAAATAACTTTAATATAAGTCATGTAGTTGTTGTTCCCAGTGATGAACTGGTTTGATTTAATTTAAGTTAACACAAGTTAGGTTTAATATTTTATGGGCTTACATTGTATATACATATATATTAAATTGGATTTGGTGGAACAGATATAGCTTATAAATATTTTCCTACAAATATGCTTGACATATTAGCTATAAAATTCCAAAATTGTCAAGATATGTATCATCTTGTATTTAAAGCATCAGTTGGTTTATATGAACTATTTTACAAAAGAGATAAAAATCAAGTATTTATATTTCAAACGTATTTGAAGGTTATCTAAATCTAAGTGGAAGGGATAACAATTATTTATTCCAAGCTTTTGAAATTACTGTTTTCGTTTTGCGGGAAATTACACTTTTAACAATAAATTGTAATTAATTAAAACCAGACTATTAATCTGTTTTTATGTACACACAATTTTATTTAGCTATCGTACAATGTATGTAGACATGTTTTAAAAGGGCCTGAAGATGAACCACATTGCCCCAGGATCAAGAAACCATAAATCACATAATTTGAATATTTGGAATGCGTGCTTGTTCTTTTCTTTTTGTTAGGGTGGTGGGTTTTGGTGAGCAACCGAGAAGACAGGAATGAACAAGTCGAGCAAAAAGAAGGAGGAATAATTTTTAGGATTTAGATTAGTAGTAGAATTTGGGGGAAGTAGTTGAGTTGACATTTTTTATGTGTAACGGGATCTGATTGTGATCCAGCCAACTAGCTTTGTTAATTAAAGGAATAAAGTTAATGATTTAATTAATTAATTACAGTTGGTGCTTTAGTTGATTCATTTAACTTCCTTATCATCATTGCCAGAAGGTGGCATTTTAGGACACGGAAACTAGGCGTTGGGCATAGTTGAAGTGTATGGGAAAATAGGAATTTTCAGTCTAATAACTTTCGAGCTGTTCGGAAAGCTAGGTTCTGAACCAAGGCATATAACGTGATTTCAGTTTGGCATTTAGGCTTGTCAGCGTCAGGGCCTTTGTATTATAAATGGGTATTTTCTCATCTCGTCTTTTAAATATCCTACATTGTGTAATTACAAATGTAATTGTTTTGATGAGGTTAGATTTAAACACAAGAGGTTGGTTAATTTAGTAAAATAATGAATAGCTCTGATTTCACATTTTATGACCATCAAAGGAATTAATTATTCGATACTGTCAAATTGGTGTATTTAGAAATAAACCAACGTATACTACACAATTGGCTTACGTATACTAAATTTCCTTACCTTTCTCGTCTGAGGTCTTGTTGGAAGTAGTTAGTGCTCTGCTAGGATAATATCTCATAAATAGGTGCTCCAACAAGACAACAAATTATACAAGTTACATATTACAAAGAACTGCAATGAATGCAAAAATATGTCGAATCTAATATCAAATCTTGATTCAAGCTAATAATGCTTGGTCAATTCTGGTCTTCTGGTTGGCCACTATAAAAGACATACCTTCACTTAAAACCCAGAACACCGTTCTGATTAAAAGTAGAACAGTGTCTCCAAAACAAATAAATTTATCAGATTTGGAAATAGGATTGATAGGATTTAAGAGGCTTTTAAGGGCCTGTGGTAGCCTAAAATTAAATTTACAACACCAATTTTGTAGACACTACGATTATTTGATATTTAATTCCAGTCATCCACATTGCATACATTAAACTTATGTTTACCTATAATAAACGAGTTAATTATCAGTAGTAACGAAACCGCAATGCCCTCAAGCGTAATATCATAACTAAAAGCAATCCTACGAAGCAAACTAATGAATGAACTTCATGTTTATTACTAAGAATATTAATCAACCTGTTTAATAAAATTAAGGGATAAAAAATTAAATTCATACTTTCCTAAATGAATAGCTGAAAATTTGAATACTTTTTCGAAAATAAATAAGTAACCTATTGTACAAATCTAAAGCTTGTCACTAGAAGTAAAAAGTGGTTAATCACAGAGAATGATATGGTCATAGATGAACATTTTATAATTCAATGAAAAGGGTTCATGTTTCATGCCCTGAAACTAAAAAGCCAGTAAATATGTACCAAATCGAACTTCAATTTAATCACACATAGCCTTCGAAATATCATTCAATTAGAAATGGAAATAATACAGAATAATTACTAAAGTAAATCCGTTTCCATTTTTCTTAAGTTTCATAGGGAACTTCTCATGTGAAAATTTTTCTTTTAGGATGTGAGTCCAAATTCAAATTCATTGGCTTGCCAAATATATAGAATATAACCAAATAAATCAAAGGTGAACTAAAGTATGAGGAAAAAATCTAAAAAATATACATAGAATTATAAAAGCAATTAAGTTCAACATATATGTTTAAAATACATATATTCCGGCATGGTTATAAAAATAACCTGTCTAATCTCGTGATCACTACTTGAGTTAAAATTAATAAGTTTAATTTCAAACCAAGCAATTGCATACCCACCGTTAATACTTTGCAGTTCTTTTAGCTCATATCCTTTTAAATATTGACCAGTTATTTTAAACAATTAATTTCAAAGAACATAAAAAAATAAATTGAACAATAATTGAAAAATTCGACATTTATTACCTCGGTAAGGTTATGTATGTAAACCCATATCATACAATCTTAATATTTAGCCTAGAACCAAAAGTTCACAGTCGTTTGAGTTTGACATTGGTCGAGTTGTCTAGTTTTTAATATTTTTTTGTCGTCCAAAAAATGATGAAATCCGACAAAATTTCCAAAAATACAATTGCTACTTCTTTTGTCCAAGAAGCTTACAAATTGCATTGCCTAACATTTCACCATTTTTACCAATTTCCTTTGCGTATTCAATTCACCAATCACCAACTTTCTGTTGAGCTAGACAACATATATCAGCTTAAATATATTCCCTGGCTTATAGCCGTTACAGTTTTTACCATTTTATTTGGGTTTAATTCCTGCGTGACCGTCCTACTGTTAAAATATTTTCGTCGTCGAACCGAAATCGATGTAGTTGCCATAATATTCCTTCTACTATTTGCATCTTCGTCGTTTCTTTTATGGGCAACTAACTTATACGTTTGTAAATCAACTGAAATGATAAATTTGCTTAACCAGCTGTTCACCTTGGAAAGAATTCGTAAGTTTATTGGTAAAAAATAATATAGTAATCCACACAGCAAACTATGCATATATGAGTATATTGGTAACTTATGCATAACTCATTAATTTTTTTTTCTAATATTTAGATCAAAATTCGAAAATGAAAAAGTCCCGTGATTGGATTGGCATGTTTTTGCTCCTATTTCATATTGAAGCATTTACAATTATTTGGTTTATCCCAATATTTGGAGTACTAACTCGACTGGTCAAAACATCGGAAACATCCGTAGCAACAATAAAATCAACTAGTACTCTATTTAACTCAAATGGTTATGGTCAAATTGTTTTAGCGTCTGTTCCATTTAAATCTTTAATGATTGCTTTACTACCTAAAAAATTTATTCGTGATGAGACCTGTTTCAATGGATTTCCGAATTACCACGAAAACCATCGCTCATTTGTTAAAGCACTTATATCATGCGATCGAAAATTTATGTTGGCTCTTTCAACAATGCAAGGAGTTTTAAATGTTTCGTTAACTTTGGACGATAGCAAAATTTCACATGACCAGTACATTTCCAAAAAATGGTATTCGCAAATGAGATTCAACGTTCGTGGATTGTTAAAAATTGATAAACTTGACATAGTAAATACTCGAGGATACCAGCATACTTATCTTGAACCACTAAAGTCATATCTAAAATTTGTTGGATGTGTTCTACATGAAGCTTATACCCCCTATGATCCATCACTGTTTACTATAGTCGACTGGCCAGTTTGGATTACAGTGCTAATTACTTGCTTATTGATCGCATATGTATCAAAAGACACTTTAAAAGCGATCACATTGCTCAACCTTCTTATAGGCGTGAGTATGCCACTTGAAAAATTTGATCGTCATTTAGTTTGGGCATTCTTAATACCCATGACGTGTCTATATAACATTTATAATAGCTGTATATCTTCAGACAGTACACGAATTAAGGAACTGCCTGATATTTTGTCTAGTTTTGTGTATGACAGCTTTAAAATATGGTATCCAAACAAAGATCTTGCATTATTTATTTACCACGATTTAATTCCGAAATCGTTTAAATATGAATACGATACACTTGTTGGTGGTCACAGTCTTGAACATTACCTGATTGATAAAGAAGTTCCCTCTGAAGATGTATCCGAAATGGTTGAAGGAATGTATACCGAGAAAATTACAATTTGTGGGGTGTACGAATTGCAGTTATTTTTCACTAATTTTGTTGGAGATAATTATCTCTTAAATGACAATAAATATGCGTGTATGTCTAGAAAATCCCCAATTGTAAATAATTATGGGGTATCAAGTTTTCGCATTTCGGGTTATATGTCCAAAAGAGTTCATGAGGTTTTTGTGCTTTGGCTTCAGTCAGGAGAGTTTGAGAAATTTGATAAATTAGCTAAACATGTGTATGCTCAACGTAGGAGTTTATACTCTACTAATATTGTTTTTAAGAATAAAATTGCACCGCCGCAAGCTATTGACTCGAAGTCGATAGTGATGTTTTCATGTTTAGCTGTGTTTGGTATTGGAGCATTTATATTTTTTGTGGAACTATTGTCTTGGTTAATCCCGGTGGTTATTTTATGGTTACGTAAATTGAAACTGTTTCGGTTTTTAGTCGTCATTTTTAAACATATTTGTAAACTAAGATAAAAGGGTTATAATTGTTATTAATATACTGTCTAAATTATAGCTAACCATTTCAAGCATTTAGGAGATATGTATATAAAACATTGCGGCATTTCAAAAGTAGGTGCGTAGTATACAATCGTTCATATTAATTGAATAATTTATTTAAGGTAGTGTTTAAAATGCCAGCACTAAAATAATGCACGGAATATATTATTCAGAACATAACGAAAATATTATTCTACTAGCAAAGAAATGCAATTTAACATACTTATTATTAAGGAAACAATTATTTACCACATATGTAGATAGTAAAAATAAATGCTAAGTAGGTGAACAATAAAAGTAGCAATAAACGCAAATACTTAGCCTTTTAAAACTATTTCTCTTGTTTGTAAATAAAACTATTTTTGACGTTTTTTTTCAATAGAAATTTAAATTTGAATTACTATATTAAAAGAGTAATAAGACATATGGTTGGGTTATAAAGCAATTAAGAGATAACATTGAAGTAGTGATTTATAGAGCCGTAATGTTTCAAATTTTGTTTTTCCACTTGAAATTCCCGTGTTGAGATCTTTTATCAATTTTGTTATTAAAGATTTTATTTTTTAGGTCTTTTTATATACAGAATCTATAATTTATCTCAATCGGGACAAATATGTTCTAATCGTCAGTACACTTAAACCGTTTGACCTAGGAAGCTTAAACTTAGCAGAAAGATACCTCTAGTCAAGGGCTACGTGTATATGTAAAACATTTCAAAAAATTTCAAAAAAAATCAAAATTTGCAAAAAAAATCAAAATTTCCAAAAAAATTCAAAATATCCGAAAAAATTCAAAATTCCCGAAAAAATTCAAAATTCCCGAAAATTTTTTTCCAAATGATTTAAACTTTACCTTTACAAATACCTTGAAAATAATTTATAATCAATATCCTGTAAACTATTTGTTTCTGATAAATATGTACTTGCAAAAAGTAAAACGAGGATGATTTACTTGATAAATAAATTAATTGGCACATTTAAATTGCAAATAACTTTTAAAACACTTGCCAAATATTGTTTGAAACCATTTCAAGAGGTTTAAATTTTAACAAGTCATGTCAAGACATGAAGAATGGAGACATAGACGAATCAGAATGTATCCTGACATGAAATAAAATATAATCTGAAACCGTCAGAAAATAAAAATGTCCATTTAAAAAGCAGGTGTAGAGAAGTATCGCTGACAAGTATGCTTGGGATTTCAATCAGTGATAAGTTTAAAGATTGATTTAGTTCACTTTAATACTACTTATAACAGTTATTGAAACTGCATTTAAGCAATACACATTTTACCTATGTACGCAGCAGGATACTGCAGATTCTGTTACAACGGTCGACCGATTTTGTCAATTTGGGTACCGCCAACTTGCCAATTTGGGTACTTCGATACCAACGTAGAGTATGATAGGAGGTAACAGCTTGCCAAGGTCGAGCATCCTGGCTTAATTTTTACTCGAGTTATCGTGTCGACAATCAAGCAGACGGACATCAGCAAGAATTCATATGAGCTAGCTCTGCTTAATGTCTTAAGTGGCCCATTAAAATTACAAATAATTTGTAAAGACATCTACATATCCTTAGAAAGCGGATAAAGATTAAATATGAAACCGCTGTAAAAGCGATCATAACGACGGAGCTGAAACAGTGCGATGCATGATAATAATCAACATTGTTGTTGCAAATGAAAAAT